>PVJX010050167.1:0-10790 GCA_004027295.1 Dolichotis patagonum | reverse complement strand
TGAGGCCCCATCTCATAGCTTCGAAGTCTTTCAAAGTTTTAAATCATCAGTTGGAATGGTGTTATCCTGTTTTGTTTGACTATATCATACGTGATGATATGAACAGCTGTTTTGAAGAAAACATTATGACAGCTATTGCTGATTTAATATTATCCTTCTTAGAAGTCCTACCATGCTTTTTTTTGTTCTATTACCATTGCTTCTATCTACCACATTGTGTCTTATTGGAATTTGAATATGTGTGATAGTTCAAACAAATTTTTTCTTTTTTTATCAAAGATGAGATATTATAGTACCCATTGATCATTTTCTGTTATTCGGTTCAGAAAGCCCTGTAATTCTTTCACTCTATGCATGGCTTTATACTATTGTGTTATGTTTGATATTATTGTAATTGAAACTATGCTCAACTATAGCAGATTAAGAGATATGGTGTTAGATAATGTCGATGTCCAGTTGACTTAACGTAAAGTACTGTGTTGCCTATGTTTGCCTGTTCTGATCTGCTCTGTACTGCCCCCTTTTGTTTTATTCTCTTTTAAATAAAACAAAATGAGAAAAAAAATACTCCATTGTATAAAAATACCACATCTTTTTCATCCACTCTGCAGTTGATGGGCATCTTGGTTGTTTCCAAGATTTAGCTATTACAAATTGTGCTGCTATGAACATGGGTGCATATATATCACTGTGATATGACCTTTTCAGTTTTTCTGTGAAAATACCTAGGAGTGGTATAACTGGGCTGAGTGGAGCTTCCAGTCCTAGTTTCTGAGAACTCTCCATACTGATTTACATAGTGGTTGCACCAGTCTACACTCCCACCAACAGTGGAGCAGTGTTCTTTTTTCCCCCCACAACCTCACCAATATTTGTTATTAGTTGATTTCTTGATGGCAGCTATTCTTTCTGGATGAGAAATCTGAGATGAAATCTCAATGTCGTTTTAATTTGCATTTCTCAAATGACTAGTGATGGTGAACATTTCTTTAAGGATTTATTTTCCATTTGTATATCTTCATCTGAAAACTGTGTTCATCTCAGATGCTCATTTTTGGAAAGTACTTTGAATTTGGGCAGCTTAATGTTTTTCAATTCTTTATATGTTCTTGATATAAGTTCTTTGTCTGAGGGGTTGATGGCTAAAATTCTTTCCCATTCTATGGCTTTTCTTTTCACTCTGATGATGATTTCTTCTGAAGTGCAGAAACTTTTCAATAATATGAGATCCCAGTTGTTGATTCTCTGAAGCATTTCCCATGCAGTTGGCATTTTGTTCATGAATTCTCTGCCTAGCCCTATGTCTCCAAGACTTTTATCTACCCTATCTTCCAGGAGATTTAGTGTTTCTGTTTTAATATTTAGGTCTTTGATCCATTTAGACTTTAGTTTTGTGCATGGTGATAGGATCGGATCTAGTTTCAGTCTTCTGCATATGGAGAGCCAGTTTTTCCAACACCATTTATTAAAGAGACTATCTTTCTTCCAGTGAACATGTTTATCCCCTTTGTCAAATATCAGGTGTCTGAGTGTCTTTGTACTTATACTTGCATCTTTTAATCTGTTCCATTGATCCTCAGGTCTATCTCTTTGCCAGTACCATGCTGATCTTATCACTGTGGCTTTGTAGTACAGTTTCAAGTCACGAATTGAGATGCCTCCTGCCTTGCCTTTATTGCCCAGAATTGCCTTTGCTATTCTAGGTTTCTTCTGTTTCCAAATGCATTTTAGGATTGTTTTCTCTAGATCTGTGAGGTATGTTGATGGTATTTTGATTGGGATTGCATTAAATCTGTGTAACAATTTTGGAAGTATGGCAATTTTCACAATGTTGGTTCTTCTGCCAAGAGCAAGGAATATCCTTCCATTTTCTAATATCCTCTTCAATCTCCTTTTTTAGCATAGTATAATTTTCGCATATAGGTCTTTTACATTCTTAGTTAGGTTGATTCCTAAGTATTTCATTTTGTAAGATGTTATTGTTTCCATAATTTCTCTCTCGGTGAGTTTCTTGTTTGTGTACAGGAATGTTATTGATTTTTGAACATTGACTTTGTATCCGGCTACCCTGCTGAATTTGTTTATTGCCTCCAGAAGTCTTTTAATGGAGTTTTTGGGGTCTTTTAATAGAGTTTTGGGGGTCTTTTAATGGAATTTTGGGGTATCATGTTATTTGCAAATAGTGATAATTTAACTTCTTCTTTTCTTATCATTATTCTTTTTATTTCTTTTTCTTGTCTGATTGCCCTGGCTAGTGTTGTCAGAACTATATTGAGAAGGAGTGGCAATAGTGGACATCCTTGCCTTGTTCCTGATTTTAAAGTGAAAGCTTTCAGGTTTTGTCCATTTAGTATAATATTGGCTGTTGGTTTGTCATAGATGGTCTTTATAAGGATGAAGTAGACACCACGTAATCCAGGTTTCTGAATTGTTTTTATCATGAACATGTGTTGGACTTTATCAAAAGCTTTTTCTGCATCTATTGAGATGACCATGTAGTTTGTGTTTTTGGCTCTGTTGATATGGTTTCTCATATTTATAGATTTGTATATGTTAAACCATCCCTGCATTCCTGGAATGAATCCCACTTGGTCATGATGTATAATCTTCTTGATGATTTGCCATATTCTATTTGCCAGTATTTTATTGACAATCTTTGCATCAGTGTTCATTAGTGATATTGGCCTATAGTTCTTCTTTTTGGTAGGGTCTTTCTCTGGCTTTGGTCTGAGAGTTATGCTTGCCTCCAGGAATGATTTAGGAAGGACTTCTTTTCTTTTCAATTTCATTGAAGATTTTAAGGAGTATTGGCATCAAATCTGCTCTAAATTTCTTGTAGAATTCAGCCATGAATCCATCAGGACCTGGGCTTTTCTTTGTTGGTAAGTTTTTATTATGTTTTCAATTTCAATAGTTGATATTGGATTACTCAAAATTGCTATATCTTCTTGACTGAGTTTTGGTAGTTCATATGTTTCTAGAAATTTGTCCATTTCCTCTGTGTTTTCCTATGTGAATAGAGATTCTTAAAGGAGGTGTTCATGATCTTTTGAATTTCCATGGGATCTGTAGTAATTTCCCCCTTTTCAGTCCTTATTGCATGGATTTGGGTTTTTTCTTTCTTTTGCTTTATAAGATTAGCTAGAGGCTTGTTAATTTTGGTTATTCTAACAAAAACCCAGCTTTTTGATTCATTAATTCTTTGTATTTTTTTTAGTTTTGATTGCATTGATTTCTGCTCTAATCTTTACTATTTCCTCTCTTCTATGAGCTTTGGGTTTAACTGTGTCTTCTTTTTCTAGTAGCTTGAGATGAAGCATTATGTTGTTTATTTGTGTTCATTCTATTTTCTTGATATGACTATTTATTGCTATATATTTCCCTCTTAAGACTGCTTTCATTGCATCCCACAAATTGCAATATGTTGTTTTGACATTTTCATTAAATTGTGGGTATTGCCTTATTTCTTCCTTAATTTCATCTGTAGCCCACTGGTTGTTAAATAGGTTTTTGTTTTATTTCCCTGTATACACGTAGTTTTTGCAATTTCTTTTGCCATTAATTTCCAATTTCATTGCACTATGGTCAGATAGTATGCATGGGATAAATTCAATACCCTTGTTTTTACTTTAGAATGTTTTATGGGATAATACATGGTCTATTTTGGCAAATGTCCCGTGGGCAGCTGAGAAGAATGTGTATTCTGTTGTGGTTGGGTGGAACACTCTGTAAACATCTACTAAGTCCAGTTGCTCACAGGTATGATTCAATTCTATTACTTCTTTGCTGACTTTTTGTCCAGTTGATCTATCTCTTTGTGACAATGGGCTATTAAGGTCCCCTTTAGTAATTGTGTTCTTGTGTATTTGGTTTTTCATGTCCTTTAGTATCTGTGTTATATAGTTGGGTGCTCCTGTGTTTGGTGTATATATATTTATAATTGTTAGTTCTTCCCCTTGAGTTTTCTGCTTACAAGTGTGTAGTGATCTTCTTTGTCTCTTTTAATCATTTTAGATTTGAAGTTCATGTTGTCTGCAAATAGAATAGTTGCTCCTGCTTTTTTCTGGGTTCCTGCTGCATGGAATACTGTTTTTCATCCTTTCACTTTTAATCTAAGAGCTTCCTTTTGGGTGAGATGTGTTTCTTGTATACAACATATTGTGGGATCATGTTTCTTGATCCATTCTGTCAACCTATTTCTTTTGATAGTTGAATTGAGGCCATTTACATTTATGGATATCACTGATATGTACTGGCTCAACTTTGCCATATTATGTTCCAATAGTTTGCTTTCTGCTTTTCCCCCTTATTTAATTGCTTGTCCTACCTGGTGGTCTCTTTATGTTATTCTGGGGATTGTGGTCATTTTTATCTTTGTCTAGTATGTCTTTCAACACTCTTTCTATGGTTTGTTTGGTGGATGTAAATTTCTTCAGTTGTTCATTGTCATGGAAGTATCTTATTTCTCCATTAAATTTGAATGAAAGTTTTGCTGGGTACATCAGTCTGGGTTAAAAGTTGTTTTCTTTCAGGGCTTGAAATATCTCATTCCAATCACTTCTTGACTTGAGGGTTTGTGCTGAAAAGTCTGCTGTGATTCTAATGGGCTTTCCTCGATAGGTGACTTGTGTTTTTTCTCTACCAGCTTTTGGTATTCTGTTTTTATGTTGTATGTCTGAGATCTTAATTATTATGTGTCTGGGTGTAGATTTATGTTGGTTGTGACTGTTTGGCATTCTGTATGCCTCATTTATCTGCATATCAGTTTTTTTCCCCATGTTTGGGAAGTTTTCTCCTATTATTTCTGTGAATATTTTAAATATGTTATTTGTATTGACTCCAGTGTCTTCACTAATGCCTAGTAATCTTATATTGTTGCTCTTGGCATCATCTTGAAGCTTCTGGATTGTCATTTCATGCTGCTTTGATATTTTTAAAAGTTCTATCCTTTCATGATCACTAATTGCAACCTTGTCCTCAAGGTCAAAAATCCTGTCCTCAGCTTCATTTAAAAGCTTTTGCACACTTTGAATAGAATTTCTTGTTTCTTGGATGTCTCTTTCAGTTTGCTTCATGAATTCTGCTTGTTTTCTATATTATTCATTCAAGGTTTCAATCAGTTTCCCAGGCTCCTGTACTTTTTTCTCTATTTCTTCTTTAACTGCACTCATCAACTCCTTTTCTAAGATTGTTATTTCTATTTTTACATGGGAGACTACTTCTAATTTGATTTCCTCTATAGCCTCCTGGAGTTGTTTTTTTTAATTTAATTTGCTATCTTTTCAGAGATTTCCAGTGTGTTACTTTTGGAGTCCTATATTTCAATGTCTTCTGTACTTGCTCCTAGTGCACTAGATGTTTGAGATTGCATTCTGCCTTTTTGTTTTGCCATTTTCCTCTTTTGAGTTAGTGTTTGGTTCTTCAGACCCATTAGTGTGAACTGTTGGTAGTGTGTATCTTGGTGACCTACTGTAAGGATGATGTTTGTCCAGTTGCTGGGTCTCACAATGAATAGGTGGGCCAGTCACTTGACTCCCTGCTGCAGGGCCTGTTGAGTGAGTGCTATATTCTTCCTGGGCTGAGAAGCCTAGTAGTATTGATTTGGTCAGATTTTAGTTCCTGATAGTACTTTATTTCAGGTTATTCCAGGTCATCATATCTCCCTGTCTATAGTGTTTGTATGGGCTGAGGCCCTACTGTGTCCCAATTATGTGCCTGTGTGTCTCATAAGCCCTTTTGATTTTCTTCAAGTTGGGTGAGTGCTTTTCAACACACTCATCACCCTGCCCGGTATTTTCTGTGTTAGGAAGGGGTCACCCTCATGCTTGTCAGACTTACCAAGGTCTTACAGCTAGTTGGAGGGAGCTTTACTACTGGCCCTATTTAGCTACTGTATACCTCTATTTTAGGGGCATACTCACCACACTGACTGGAGCCAGCTTAGATCTTGTTGTCGTGAGGCAGTCACTTAATCTCCCTTCAAGATAGCACAGATATTCCGCTGTAGTGCAAGGTTCCTCTGGGAGCAGAGTTCCAAGTTTTCCCGGTGCACATTGTGGTTCCACCCGCTGCTGGAGCATGTGCAGCCAGGGCCCAGGGTGGGCGTTCATCCAGCTGGCTGCTTGGGGTTCCCCGAGCACATGGTGAGAGATTTTGCAGCTATCTAATATTCCAGAAGACAGAAGATACTGATTTGAATCAATTTGATAGAAGAACGGAAAACAAAAATAGAACAGATTTGAAAAACATTAGGAAAATAGGAATTACTCATTGTTGGCAGGACAGTGATTACAGAGAAAGAGTAGTCCGAGATGATGCCTATGGCTCATCTTTGGTCAGTGGGTGCTTTACCGTCATGAGTCTCCCATTTAAGTACTAAGGTAGAGTAGGAAAGAAAGAGACTGGATTACACATCTGTGAGTATCATAAGAGCAATCACAGTGAGATTCAAGTCCAGCTAAAGTAGAAAAGTTCCTTAAATTCATCAACTAGTTTTTGCCAATCTCTTCTTATTTCAAACCTCTACTTTCTGGCCTTGTATTGTGGTCTGTCTTGCTTCTTCACCATAACAACTTACAAGTGCAGAGCCTTTCACCTTGCTCTTCTGAGGAGGCTCTATGCCTATTTCTTTGATAAACACCTCCAACTCTCTGGTAAAAATTTAAGGTGCATCTTAACTCCATGAGATCTTTAAACATGACTTATTTGATTTTTGTATTCTTGGACATGATTAGCTTCCCCATGGTTATTCATATCTAGTTAATCTTGACATGTCAACTTCATAGGACTAATAAATATCTGGCAGATTAGTAGTGTACACTCCTGAGTATACCTGGTGCATCTTGTATGTGTGTCCTTGGGCACTATATAGGGTTCCTCACTCATCTCTCTCTGGGAATGTTGCTCTTCTTGGCTTCCCATCTCCATGAACTAAGAAGCCCTGTTCTTCTATGCCTTGCCATCATGAAGTTTCTGCCTTGGCTCCTCCTACCATGCACGGAATCTCCTGAAACCCTGAGCTAACTTAAATTTTTCCTCCTTAATTTTGAGTGCTGGGTATTGTGTCCAAGCAATCAGAAAGCTGGCCAACACATGGAGGAGGTCAGAATGTTTGAGAGACTCCTGCATTTTTCCTCACATATTATTTGAGCTTTAGTAACCAAGAATTAATTCAAATCAACAACCAGTGAAAGGAATTGATTTCTAAATCTGTTAGGGTTTATCTCCTTCCTTCTGGGGACATCTGGATAATTCTGGGAGAAATTGGGAATTTACTGCTTTTGGGATCTAAAATTCTATGAAGAATATTCAATTAAAGACAAAGGTATTTACAGGTATATTTGAGATAAATATCCATTCATTTCAAAAATATTTCTTGAGCATTTATTAGATTCTAGGAACTGCATAAAACTTTATGAATAAAATAGAATTCTTACAATTGATAATTCATTTATGGAAAAGCTAAAGAACAAATAGACACCATAAATACCTAACATGATAAATGGTGTTGAATAAACAAGTCAAGAGAGTGATCAATGGGTCATTTAATGGTTCTCAGATGGAATCTAATTTTATTTAGAAATCTCTAGATGGCTTCACTCATATTACTAGCACCTTAGCAAGGATGATTTGAAAGTTTCTTACATTGTATGTAGTCTTAGAATCTATATATAGTCACTACCTCAAGGTGGTTGGATTTTTTCACAGGGAAACTCTGTGCTCTAGTAGCAAATATCTAAAAGATTAAGAAAGAAACTGCAGTGCTTCTTATGATCTACCCTCAGGACACTGTGCTTCCTTTTTATCTTCTTTTAGTGGTTAATATATGATCAATTCCAGCCTAGATGAAGGCAGGAACAAATAGGATTGCTCTTCTCAACAAATGAAGTATCAAAGATGTTGCATTCAACTTTAACTTACAAAATTAGAGTTGTAATCTAATTTTGGTCACAATTATTCATATATTTCTTATATGCCAAAGTACATTTACACCCTCCCACAAACCTCCAAATATCACATTATTATATCATCAGATTGATTCCATTGTCATTAAATCTGAATCAAATTCAGGCATTGGTGATGTTCTTTCAGCACAACTCCTTTAATATTGTTCCTCTTGATCTGAAGTTTTATGAACAAAATAAAGAGATAAGTTGTCTTCCTTTTACATGTATCTAACAGATACTATTGATGCAGAGGTAGGAAAACTGCAGTAAACATTTCCATTCATAAAATGGGAATACAGGAGTTGAGTAGCAATCACAGTCCAAACCAATCCAAAATCTCAGTAGATACATTTTACTATTTTATGGATAAAAACACTGCCCTGCTCCCTGTTAATATGTCCTTTTTGTCTCTTGTTTCTGCTTTCTGGACTTCCAGTTTTACTCTGTGAATTATCTTTCTTTTTTCAGAATAGTAGCCCATATCATAACCAAGTAGTTGCCTTGCTTATTTCCTGATTCTCATAGGTGAAGAGCTCAAAGACCGGTTTTCAGATTGCACAGTCTCTATCTCTTTCAGTTCAAGCTGAAGTAGCTTCTTCACAAACATTGTGGCAGTCACCAAGACATGTCAATAAAATTTCATTGAGATACTACTTTATACCCACTATGGTGGTAAGAATTAGAGTCAGATAATAATTGTTTGGATTAGGAGAGATTAGAACCTATTTATACTGATAAAAATAAGGTAAAATGGTAGAAGTACTTTGGAGAAGGGTCTTGTAGTTCTTATCAGTGATCCATTAATTCCATTCCCAGATAATGTACAAGAGAAATGAAAATATTTTTTCACACATATATTTGTACATGAATATTTATAGAAACATTCATAATAAACAAAATATAGGAAAAATGCAAATGCTTATCAATTACAAATATATTAACAAAATGTACTAGAGCCATATGTTTGTCTACTATTTTGCTATATAAAAGAGAAAACCTGATACAACATATAACTTGAAAACTATGTGCTAAGTTAAAGACCCTGGTCATCAAAAACCACATACTATATGAGTACATTCATAAAGGATGTCCATATACATGTAGAAAGTGTGTTAATTGTTTAATGGGAATACATGTAGTGATACTAAGTGAAAAAGGATTTCTTTTTGAGGTTACTAAAATCTAAAAATTGACCATGTAAAGCTTGTAAACCTCTGTCAATATTCTAAAAATCTTTGAATTGTATGCTTTATATGAATTATGTATGTGAATTGTTTTATTTTTTATTGTTGAAACAGTTCAATCACTATGTAGTTCAAGATGACGAACTCACTATGTAGCCCAGACTGGTCTCAAACTCATAGCAATTCTCCTGTCTCAGCCTCTGGAGCATTGGGATTACAAGTGTATACCACCACACCTGGCTTGTCAATTGTATTTCATTAATTCTGTAAAAAACAACTTTGTGGGTTTCCTGTGTACCAAATTACAATCTACCAAATTAGATGAAAACCACACCCAAATATCTTTTCCTAATTCTTTTTGTGACAATGCCAGTCTTATGTGAGAAAATTCCCATAACATTTTATAAACTTTAGTTTAAAAATGGTCTTTGAAATGCACCATTACAATTCTTAGAAAAGCTGATTTTAATTGAAAAAGGATTAACAAAGGTTTAGGTCTTCTTTAAAATTAATTTTATTGATACTTTTTTATGCACATAATGATCACATCCACCATAGGGAATTTGTTTTCTTTACATACTCCTCTCCACACCCCTCCCTTCAATCTTGCAGCCATGGTGTGGATTTGATCTTTGACCTGAAATTTCTTCCTACCCAAGAATATTTTTAATAACATAATATGGTAGAATAGAGGGTTATAATGCTGCAAAACTATTATGGATATACTGGAAAATTCTGGAAATTTCTTCCTAAAGATTTAGACTTGAACTTGAATGTATTAAGTTTCATCTGGTATCTGTAATATATTCATGATAAAATCAAGTTGTTATGTCTCTATATCTTTCTATCATATATAATTTGTTTACAGTATGGCTTTTTGTGAAAAACAAAAATATGATTTTGCAAAAAAAGGTAAATACTAGGAGGAATAAATATTGAGGTGTTAAGTAACTTGTGGAAAGTGGAATATCATTCAGGGTATCTGGAGAAAACAAATGACTCAGTCTTGATAAGTGAGAGAGATTCAGTAAAGGGGCAAGTTACAAAGTTGTGAGAAGAGTTTGGGAAAAGCTTTTAAAAATCACTGTTTTCCAGGACAAGTGACTTGGAAGGGCAAGATGTATAGAAGATCACTGGAACTTGGGGTGCTAGGAAGAGAGGACCACCTTTCAGGTGACTTGCAATTTTATGGAGAGTCACAACCAGTCCAGGTGATCCAGGAGGAAAAAAGTCAGGGAGTACACAAGCCTCAGTTTCCTTCACCAGTGTTCTCCAGGGACACAGGCTCTCAGGGTGCAGTCCCTATAGATTTGTCTCTTGGTATTCCTGCATTAGGGTAAGAATAGGTGGAGAGTAGACTTGAGAAGATCAACAGGGGAAATCCACGACTGCTAAATTCCTGCTTTTATTTTTTGATATAACCATATATTTTAAAAGTTTATGGAGAACAAATTATTTTTGCAGTATAAAAAGTACTTCCAAGTTTTAAAACTGGAGATTAGAGTAGAAGTATGCCCATCAAGAATGTTCATTTTAGAGTGAACAGTATTTTTCCAGGGGATTCTGGCAAGCAAATGGGTCTTCAGAAGAGTCCCAGTATCTAGAAGTTGTGACAGACCAGAGGTAGCATAATGCCAGCCAGTATCAAGGCATGGCCACA
>PVJX010050166.1:0-10789 GCA_004027295.1 Dolichotis patagonum | reverse complement strand
TTTTTTTTTGGTACTGGGTATCAAACTCACAACCTTGCACTTGCCAGGCAGGCACTTAGGCCACTGAGCTAAATCCCCAGCAGCTGATTTCTTGATGGCAGCTATTCTTTCAGGAGTGAGATGAAATCTCTCTCTTTTTTTAAATTTTATTTAAAGAGAAAAACAAAACAGAATAAAGGGTAGCAACAATACAGAATTCCAAGGAAAAAAGGAAAAGAACAACAAGAAAAAATCCTAAGAAATTATTACTTGACAAATTACATACTGACTTATTGGAAATAGTTGTTCAGATTACAAAGTTAAAACATGTAAAGTAGACATTCAAACAGTGAGACTGTTAACAGTTCTGCTCCACGATCTGACAAAAACAGCAATATAGTCATCCATCTTACCCACTCAAGTATACATGCAATTATATCAAAAGGGTAAAATTAAACACAACAAAACAGAACAAAGCGGATCACAAGAAAGCAATGTAAGAGACAAAAATTTCAGAACTAGACCATCAGAGATACTCACTCTCTATCATATTGACTCTTGTTTTCTTCCAAATAGTTGTCCATATTGTCACATACAGGGAATTCACATGAAACAACATAGTATGGAATTGATCTGAGCAGGACAAGGAGAGCATTTCAGGTCTTCAAGACCAGACATTAGGGAAGCCAAGAAAGGCTGTCATAGTAGTGAGATGAAATCTCAATGTTGTTTTAATTTGCATTTCTCAAATGACTAGTGGTGGTGAACATTTCTTCATGTATTTGTTTGCCATTTGTATATCTTTATCTGAGAACTGTGTGTTCATCTCAGATGCCCATTTTTGGAGAGGGCCTTTGAATTTGGGCAGCTTGATGTTTTTCAGTTCTTTATATGTTCTTGATATAAGTCCTTTGTCTGAGGGGTTGCTGGCTAAAATTCTTTCCCATTCTGTGGGTTTTCTTTTCACTCGGCTGGTGATTTCTTTTGAAGTGTGTAAACTTTTCAATAATATGAGATCCCATTTGTTGATTCTCTGAAGCATTTCCTGTGCAGTTTGCATTTTGTTCATGAATTCTCTGCCTACCCCTATGTCTCCAAGACTTCTACCTTCTCTATCTTCCACTAGATTTAGTATTTCTCTTTTAATGTTTAGGTCTTTGATCCGTTTAGACTTTAGTTTTGTGCATGGTGATAGGCATGGATCAAGTTTCAGTCTTCTGCATGTGGAGAGCCAGTTTTTTCAACACCATTTATTAAAGAGGCTATCTTTCTTCCAGTGAACATGTTTAGCCCCTTTGTCAAATATCAGGTGGCTGAGTGTCTTTGTACTTATGCTTACATCTTCTAATCTATTCCATTGATCCTCAGGTCTATTTCTTTGCCAGTACCATGCTGTGGCTTGGTAGTAGAGTTTCAAGTCAGGAATTGAGATGCCTCCTTCCTTGTCTTTATTGCCCAGAATTGCCTTTGCTATTCTAGGTTTCTTCTGTTTCCATGAATTTTAGGAGTGTTTTCTCTAGATCTGTGAGGTATGTCAATGGTGTTTTGATTAGGAGTGCATTAAATCTGTATAACAGTTTTGGGAGTATGACCATTTTCACAATGTTGGTTCTTCCTAGCCAAGAGCAAGGAATATCCTTCCATTTTCTAATATCCTCTTCAATCTTCTTTTTTAGGATAGTATAATTTTCAGCATACAGGTCTTTTACATTCTTAGTTAGGTTGATTCCTAAGTATTTCATTTTTTTAGATGTTATTGTGAAGGGCGATTTCCATAATTTCTCTCTCGGTTAGTTTCTTGTTTGTGTACAGGAATGCTGTTTTTGCGCGTTGACTTTGTAGCCAGCTACAATACTGAATTTATTACCTCTAGCAGTCTTTTAATGGAGTGTTTGGGGTCTTCTATATAGAGGATCATGTCATCTGCAAATAGTAATAATTTAACTTCTTCCTTTCCTATCTTCATTCCTTTTATTTCTCTCTTGTCTGATTGCCCTGGCTAGTGTTTCCAGAACTATATTGAAAAGGAGTGGTGATAGTGGACATCCTTGTCTTGTTCCTGATTTTAAAGTGAAAGGTTTTAGTTTTTGTCCATTTAGTAATATTGGCTGTTGGTTTGTCATAGATGGCCTTTATAAGGTTGAGGTAGACACCATGTATTCCGAGTTTCTGAAGGGTTTTTATCATGAACATGTGTTGGACTTTATCGAAAGCTTTTTTTGTATCTAATGAGGTGACCATGTGGTTTTTGCTTTTGGCTCTGTTGATATGGTGTATCACGTTTATTGATTTGCGTATGTTAAACCATCCCTGCATTCCTGGAATGAATCTCACTTGGTCATGATGTATAATCTTCTTGATGATTTGCTGCATTCTATTTGCCAGTATTTTATTGAGAATCTTTGCATCAGTGTTCATTACTGAGATTGGCCTATAGTTTTCCTTTTTGGTTGGGTCTTTCTCTGGTTTTGGTATGAGAGTTATGCTTGCCTCCAGGAATGATTTAGGGAGGACTGCTTTCTTTTCAGTTTCATTAAAGAGTTTAAGGAGTATTGGTATCAAATGTTCTCTAAATTTCTTGTAGAATTCAGCTGTGAATCCATCAGGCCCTGGACTTTTCTTTGTTGGTAAGTTTTTTTATTATGTTTTCAATTTCAATAGCTGATATTGGATTATTCAAAATTGCTATGTCTTGGTTGAGTTTTGGTAGTTTATATGTTTCTAGAAATCTGTCCATTTCCTCTGTGTTTTCCTCTCTATGTGAGTATAGATTCTTAAAGTAGGTGTTCATGATCTTTTGAGTTTCCATTGGATCTGTAGTAATTTCCCCCTTTTCAGTCCTTATTGCGTGGATTTGAGTTTTTTCTTTCTTTTGCGTTATAAGGTTAGCCGGAGGTTTGTCAATTTTGTTTATTCTCTCAAAAAAACAGCTTTTTGATTTGTTAATTCTTTGTTTTTTTTTTTAGTTTCAATTGCATTGATTTCTGCTCTAATGTTAGTATTTCCTCTCTTCTATGAGCTTTGGGTTTAACTTGCTCTTCTTTTTCTAGTAGCTTGAGATGAAGCATTAGGTTGTTTATTTGTGCTTGTTCTATTTTCTTGATGTGACTGTTGCTATATTTCCCTCTCAAGACCACTTTCATTGCATCACACAGATTTGCATATTATCTTAGAAATGGTTGTTCAGGTTACAAGCTTTAGGCATGAAAAAATGATCAAACAATGAAAGCACAAACTTCTTTTGGTTGAACTAACAGATTAGTAGTATAGCTATCTGTCGTGTGTGTGTGTGTATATATATATGTACACACACACACACACACACACACAAGATAGCTATACTACTCTCTAGTATAGATAGCTATACTACTATACTACTATACACACACACACACATATACATACAATCTTTTCCCTTCTTTCTTTCCTTTCCTGTATCCCAGTTGTTATTTACTTTTGAACACTTTCTTTCCCTTTGATTATCACAATAACTGTTGTACATTTTGGATTGTACTTCTTTTTGAGTTTTTTTAATACCATGGAGACAATACAGCATTTACAAATATGAGTTTATTTCCCTTAGGAGTATAGTCTCAAGTTGTACCCATTTACCTATAAAAGCCTTAACATTATTCTTCTTTATAGCTGAGTGTATTCATCGCTGAGACAAAATACCTGATGCCCAACGTTGGGAAATGAAAGGTTTATTTCTTACAGTTTTTGGAGGGTTCAGTCCATACTCAGTTGGCTCCAAGGCAGGGTGGCATGGCAGGGCTGCAGTTCATGGTGGCTGCAAACAGCAAGGTGGAAACTGGCAAGAGAGAGACACATCCCTTCTTCCTGCCACTACATCACATCCTGGCTCCACCCCTAGGAGGGTGTAGCACTGACACCACCAATCCAATGAACCAATCACAAATTCACAATGCAAATATATGAGGCCTGGGGGCCACTGACATAAACCATGTCATTCCACCCTTGGCCCCCAAAGACTCATCTACAGCCTTTATACAAAAGACATTTATTCTGTCTCCAAGAGTTGCCAAAGTCCTAACATTTTCAGCATTGCTGAGAAGTCCAAGTCCCAGGTCTCCTCCAATATCTATGGCAAACTCTTAACTGTAACTCCCTATACAAGTGAAACAAGGTTAAACATTTCTGAAATGCAAAGGCACAAAATAAACATTACCATTCCAAAAGTTACAAACGGGAGAATAAAGCAAGTCCAACATCCACCAGGGCGAACATTAAGTCCTAGAGTTCTATGCTCAGCATTTGAAGCAATCTGATTGCAAGCTCCAAAAGGCTTGGGTGATTCCACCCCCACTGCACTTCTAGGGATTTCAGCTCCTGTGGCTTCTCTCTTAAACCATTTGCTTGGTTTTTGCAGCTTTCCTTGGATGGTCCACGTTCCTGGGTTTTACAAGCTTCTGGGGTCTCCACCTTTGGCTTCACCCTTACATCTTTACATATTGCCCTCTCAGGGGCACACTGCTTGGCCTCCCAGACCTTTTGCAATCGAGGTGGAAGCTGTCTTACCCTCAGAATTTGTGCATTTTCCTTGCTCCTAAAATCAGTACCATGTGGATGCTGCCAAGGTCTGCTGCCAGCTGGAGCAGTAGCCAGGCTTTTCTCTCTCTTGGCTATAGGGTTTCAGTGCCTGGATTGCTGGGCTCTGTTTACCTGATTGTGAAGAAAAGCTTTTCTATGTTGCCGCCATTTTGGAACCTCATGTGGCTGCCACCATTCTGGAGCCTCATGTGGCCTCCTGTGCCATTCTGGAGCATGGTGCTCTGAAGTTTTCTCATCTGAGAAAATTCCTTCACTTTTGCAGTTTTAGGGCTTCAAAGGGTGGAGACTTGCTGCTTCCTGGGATGCTGGTGGCCATCTTTCTTATCTCTCTGTTTCTTCTCAGCACTCAAATTCTCAGCTCTATCTTTACAATCCACAGCTTTACTGGAGTTTTCCTTTTGGCCAAACTCACAGTGTTTTAAATTATCCTGCTGGGCTCTTTGCTCTTGATTTGCAACATAGATCTGGCTAAAAGCCCCAACAATAGCCATGCCACAGCCTCAACATTTGACTGCCTTGAAATTTCCTTTGCCAGATTAATCAGTCCATTACCCTTAATCTCAGTCTCAGGCAAAGTCTCTGGGCATGAGCAAAATGCAGACAAACTTTCTGCTAAGCCATAACTTACATCATAGGGAATCCAACAACCAATACAGTCCTCCTTCCCAGCAGAAACCTCCCAAGCCTGGTCTTTACTATCAGGCTTTCTACCAGCCTTCTGGTCTCCTGAACTCTGACCAGAATCTCCTCTACAGAACAACCTAAGTTGCTCCAACTCTATGCATCCAGGCGACATGTCCAAACCCTTCCACACTCTGCCCACAAGCCATTTCCAAAGCCTCTCAAAAAACATGGTCAGGTATAGTCACAGCAATGACCCCACTCCTCCATACCAAATTCTGTCTTAGTTACTTTTTATTCATCGCTGAGACAAAATACCTGATGCCCAAAGTTGGGAAATGAAAGGTTTATTTCTTACAGTTTTTAGAGGGTTCAGTCCATACTCAGTTGGCTCTAAGGCAGGGTGGCATGGCGGGGCTGCAGTTCATGGCGGCTGCAAACAGCAAGGTGGAAACTGGCAAGAGAGAGACACATCCCTTCTTCCTGCCATTACATCACATCCTGGCTCCACCCCTAGCAGGGTGTAGCACTGACACCACCAATCCAAGCACTAGACAACGAACCAATCACAAATTCACAATGCAAATACATGAGGCCTGGGGACCACCGACATAAACCATGACACTGAGTAATACTCCATTGAATAAAAATACCACATCGTTTTTGTCCGTTCTGTAGTTAATGAGCATTTGAGTTATTAGTTGATTTCTTGATGTCAGCCATTGTTTCTGGAGTGAGATGGAATCTCAATGTTATTTTAATTTGCATTTCTCAAATGGACATTTCTTCATGTATTTATTTGTCATTGTATTTCTTGATCTGAGAAGTGTGTGTTCATCTTACATGCTCATTTTTGGAGAGGGTCTTCGAATTTGGAGGGCTTGATGTTTTTCAATTTTTTATATGTTCTGCATATAACTCCTTTGTCTGAGGGGTTGCTGGCTAAAAATCCTTCCCACTCTGGGTTTTCTTTTCACTCTGTTGGTGATTTCTCGTGAAGTGCAAAAACTTTTTTTAATACAATGAGATCCTAGTTGTTGATTCTTCGAAGTATTTCCCATGCAGTTTGCATTTTGTTCATGAATTCTTTGCCTACCCCTATTTCTTCAAAATTTCTACCTACCTTATCTCCCAGTAGATTTGGTGTTTTTGTTTTAATATTTACATCCTTGATCCATTTTGACATGGTGATAGACATGGATCTAATTGCAGTGTTCAGCATGTGAAAAGCCTATTTTTTGAGCACCATTTATTAAAGAGGCTATCCTTCTTCCAGTGGACATATTTAGCCCCTTTGTCAAACATAAGATAGCTTAATGTGTCTGCAGTTGTGTCTGCATCTTCTAATCTGTTCCATTGATCCTCAGGTCTGTTTTTTTTGCCAGTAGCATGCTGATTTTGTCACAGGAGCTTTGTAGTATAGTTTCAAGTTGGGAATTGTGATGCCCTGCCTTGCCTTTGTTTTCCAGAATTGCCTTTGCTATTCTAGGCCTCTTCTGTTTCCAAATGAATTTTAGGAATGTTTTCTCTAGATCTGTGAGGTATGTTAATGGCATTTTGATTGGGATTGCATTAAATCTGTATAAAAACAGTTTTGGTAGTATGGCTATTTTTACTATGTTGCTTCTTCCTATCCAAGAGCAAGGGATATCTTTCTTTTTTTCTGACAGCCTCTTCATTTCCTTTTTTAGAGTACTATAGTTATCAATGTATATAGGTCTTTTACATCCTTTGCCAGGTTGATTCCTAAGTATTTCATTTTTTTTTTTTGGATGCTATTGTGAAAGGTGTTACTCCATAATTTCTTTCTTAGTGAGTTTGTTGTTTGTGTACAGGAATGCTATTGATTTTTGAATGTTGACTTTGTATCCAGGTACACTGCTGAATTTGCTTATTAACTCTAGTAGTCCTTTGATGGAGTTTTGGGGGTCTTCTATGTAAAGTATCATGTCATCTGCAAGTAGTGATAATTTAATTTCCTTCTTTCCTTTTCTTATTCCTTTTATTTCTCTAATTGCTCCAGCTAATGTGTCCAGAGTATATTTAATAGGAGTGTGATAGTGGACATCCTTGTCTTCCTGAGTTTCGAGTGGAAGCTTTAGGATAATATTGGCTGTTAATTTGTCTTAGATTTTAGAGTGAAAGTTTCAGTTTTTGTCCATTGAGTATGGTGTTGGCTGTTGGTTTATCATAGATGACTTGTATCAGATTGAGAGAGAGACCATCTATTCCAGTTTTCTGTAGGGTTTTTTATCGTGAACAAGTGTTGGACTTTATTAAAAGCTTTTTCTGCATCTATTGAGATAATCATGATTTTTGTATTTGGCTCTGTCGATGTGGTGTATTAGATTTATTGATTTGCTTATGTTGAACATTCCTGCATTTCTAGGATGAATCCACTTGGTCATGATATATCATCTTCTTGATGATTTCCTGCATTCTATTTGCTAGTATTTTATTGATAATTTTTGCATCTCTGTTCATTAGAGACATTGACCTATAGTTCTCCTTTTTGGTTGGGTCTTTCTCTGGTTTTGGTATCAGAGTAATACTTGCCTCCAGGAAAAAGTTAAGGAGAATCCCTTCATTTTCAACTTCATTAAAGAGTTTGAAGAGCACTAGTGTTAAATCTTTTCCACATTTCTTGTAGAATTCAACTGTGAATCCATCAGAACCTGAGTTTTTCTTTGTTGGTAAGTTTTTAATTACATTTTCCATTTCAGTAACTGATGTTGGGTTATTAAAAAAATTTTTCTTTTGAGTTCTGGATTATGGGTTTTTTTTATTTATTTAAAAAAGAGAAAAGTCAAGAAGAACCAAAAGCAAAAGACATAAACAACAAACTCAAAACAATATCAATATAGGTTTTCACAACAGAATGAAAGAAATTTAAGGCCTCCAATATGTTATATTGCATATTTTTCTTTTTTTAAAGAAATAAAAGAAAATTAAAGAAAACAGAAAAGCAGAAAAGGGTAGTACAATACCAAATTCAAGGTATTCAAAGAGAAAAATTTTTTTATTGTAGAATCACTAGTTGATACATTACTTGTTGTCCTCTCAAAAAATAGTTGCCAAAGTTACAAAATCAAAGCATAAATAGTGGCTAGACACGCAAACATTGACAGCGCAAATCCTTCTGTTCAATGTTCCAACAGAAATTCAGTAATATGGTCAACTATCTTACACACTATACATTTCATTATACTCCTTAGAACACTTTCCTTCCCTTTCACTTTCACAATATCTATCATACTCTTTGGATCCTAGTATTGGGTCAGTTTTTGTTATTTTTTACACTTGAGAGATAATGTGTTATTTACTCATGTAAGTCCTCTTTATTTCACTAATGTTATTTTCAAGTTGGCTCCATTTACCTATAAAGGCCGCAAGATCATCATTTTTATGGCTGAGTAGTATTCCATTGTAGAAAAATATGACATTTTTTTCATCCACTCTGCAGTTGATGGGCATTTTGGTTGTTCCCAAGATTTAGCTATCACAAATTGTGCTGCTATAAACATAGATGTGTATGTATCTCTGTGACCTGATGTTTTCAATTTTTCTGGGAAAATACCCAGTAGGAGAATAGCTGGATTGAATGGAATTTCCAATTCTTGTTTTTTGAGGAATCTCCATACTGATTTCCACAGTGGTTGCACCAGTCTGCACTCCCACCAATAGTGGAGTAGTGTTCCTTTCCCCCCCAAATCCTCTCCAACATTTGTTATCAGTTGTTTTCTTGGTTGTAGCCATTCTTTCTGGGGTGAGATGAAATCTCAGTGCTGTTTTAATTTGCATTTCTCGAATGACCAATGATGGTGAGCATTTCTTCATGTATTTATTTGCCATTTGTATATCTTCATCTCAGATCTGTGTGTTCATCTCTGATGCCCATTTTTGGAGAGGGTCTTTGAATTTGGGGGCTTGATGTTTTTCAGTTCTTTACATGTTTTGGATATAAGTCCTTTGTCTGAGGGGTTGTTGTCTAAAATTCTTTCCCATTCTGTGGGTTTTCTTTGCACTTTGTTGGTGATTTCTTTTGAAGTACAAGAACTTTTTAGTAATATGAGATCCAAATTGTTGAGTTCTTGAAGTATTTCCCGTGCGGTTTGCATTTTATTCATGAATTCTCTCTCTACCCCTATGTCTCCAATGTTTTTACCTACTTTGTCTTCCAGTAGGTTTAGTGTTTCAGGTTTAATATTTAGATCCTTGATCCATTTTGACTTTAGTGTATGGTGATAGGCTTGGGTCTATTTTCAGTCTTTGGCATGTGGAAAGCCAGTTTTTCCAACACCATTTATTAAAGAGGCTTTATAAAAATGAACACTTTAACCCTTTTGTCAAATATAAGGTGGCTGAGTGTCTTTGTGTCTTTGTAGTAGTGTTTGCATCATCTATTGTCTTGCAAGGTTTTTTGTTTTGTTTTGTTTGTACTAGGGATCAAAGTCACGACTGCCTGCTTGCAAGGCAGGCACTTATGCCGCTAAGCTAAATCCCCAGTCCTTGTATGCATCTTCTAATCTCTTCCATTGATCCTCATGTCTATTTCTTTGCCAGTACCATGCTGATTTTATGACTGTGGCTTTGTAGTATAGTTTCAAATCAGGGATTGAGATGTCTCCTGTCTTGCCTTTGTTGCTCAGAATCACCCTTGCTATTCTAGGTTTCTTCTGTTTCCAGATGAATTTTAGGAATATTTTTTCTAGATCTGTAAGGTATGTTGATGGTATTTTGATTGGGATTGCATTGAATCTGTATAACAGTTTTGGGAGTATGGCCATTTTCATAATGTTGGTTCTTCTTAACCAAGAGCAGGGGATATCCTTCCATTTTCTAATATCCTCTTCAATCTTTTTTAGCATTATATAATTTTCAACATATAGATCTTTTGCATTCTTGGTTAGGTTGATTCCTAAGTATCTCATTTTTTTAGATGCTATTGTGAAAGGTGATATTTTCATAATTCTCTCAGTGAGTTGTTTGTGTACAGGAATGCTATTGATTTTTGAGTGTTGACTTTGTATCCAGCTACACTGCTGAATTTGTTTATTACCTCTAGTAATCTTCTAATGGAGTTTTTGGGGTCTTCTATATAGAGGATTATGTCATCTGCAGATAATGATAATTTAACTTCTTCTTTTCCTATTTTTATTCCTTTTATTTCTCCCTCTTGTCTGCTTGCTCTGGCTAATACTGTAGAACTGTATTGAATAGGAGTGGTGATAGTGGATATCCTTGTCTTGTTCCTGATTTTAGAGTGAAGGCTTTCAGTTGTTGTCCATTTAGTGTAATGTTGGCTGTTGGATTGTTATAAATGACCTTTATGAGATTGAGGTACATACCATCTATTCCAAGTTTCTGTAGGGTTTTTTATCATGAATGGGTTCTGGACTTTATCAACAGCTTTTTGTGCATCTAATGAGATGATCATGTGATTTTTATTTTTGGCTCTGTTGATGTGGTATATTACATTTATTGATTTGTGTATATTAAACCATCCCTGCATTCCTGGAATAAATCCCATTTGGTTGTGGTGTATAATCTTTTTTTTTTTATAATTTTATTTAAAGAGGAAAAAACAAAACAAAATAAAACAGAATAAAGGGTAGCA
>PVJX010050165.1:0-10789 GCA_004027295.1 Dolichotis patagonum | reverse complement strand
TAACCACCATTTCAGTTTATCATTGGATTCAGATTAAAATGTTGAACTTTAAATGGATTCTCCCATTTGTTTTAGACAAAAGCTAAAGTTACTGATGGTCTATAGGTAGGACAATTTCACTATTTTGATGTCTGTCGTGCACTGGCTGTCAGCTTCTGGCCCATTCCACATTTCTCCTGGGGCTGGAGTACTTGCAACCCTTGACATCACCAATATGAAAGTGAAATTTGGTTTCCCAATGACAGGACAATGATTTCTTTCTTCCCCTGTTGCTAGAAATTTCAATCCAGTCAGCAGCTCTGAGACAAGCAGGATGGTATAGCAGTCGTGAAGCAGAGAGCCTAACTGATAGAGCAAAAAAATAATTATATAGAAATATATTTACCAAGATTTCAAGCATATCAGTCAATTGCAAGGCATTGCTAATCACTGGAAGAAATAGGTAACCTAACAAATTGCCTTTCTGCTGGGTGTCGTGGTGTATGCCTGTAATCCCAGCACAGAGGAAGTAGAGGCAGGAGAGTTGCTAACTCCTTGAGGGCAGTTGATACTATAAGGCAAGACTCTGTCTTATGAAAACCAAATTTTTAAAAAGGCATTCTCCTGTTTAATGATGCTAAATATCACAGTGGATTTTGTATCATTTTTAATGATACTGTGAATTGAACCTGAAGCCTTTCCAAAGTGTTATATAACTGCCACTCTTAATTTTTTTAAAAAAGAGATTCTTATGAATTCAACACACTTTCCAACCAGAGATGAAACTTACAGTCCCCCTGCTGATGCTCCCGAAAGCTGGGACTACTAAAGTATACCAGCATATCCTGCCTGGTCAACAGGTTCTCTATCTGCACTTGCCCTTTGCTTTTAACATTATGAAGGACTCCCAGGCTGTGGCTCCAGTATCTAGCATGACCTACGAAGCAATTAGGCCCTCTGAAAATGTATGGTCATTGTAATATGGGCCTTGTTAATGTCCTTAATTTTTATCTCAGTCTTCAACTTGCAACAATATATTCTACTCCACTCAGAGTTTGTAGCACACATGTTTAGCTCCCTTGCTGAGAATGAGACAGAAACATTGACTAGCTCTCTCTTTTCTTCCTACACTGACCATGGGAAGTTGTGATTTGGCCAGCAGATGTCTATTCCTCATCCTTGCTAACACCTGTACCCCCACTGACTGAGAAAATTTCCTTCAGTATCCCCTGGATTTACCGTGCTACACTCCAACATGAGTGCAAATAGACATAGCTGTGTAACTCCCCCAACAAGGCTTTTTGGTTGATACTGTTGCACTGGAGGAGAAAGAGGGCACCAAGGAATAACTAAAGTCACCAAGGGATGGACATGTTTCCCTTATTCTCATAAACAACCTGGACCATAGCTTTCTAGGAGTGTCCCTCATTTGGGCCTTCAGCCTGGCTGACACAGGTGAGTCACCATCCAGTGAAGAACAGCATCCAAAAAATATTGTGCAAATTCAACAACAACTCTGCCTATGACAAGGGAGGAATGTTGAAATTCAGGATAAGCAAGTGACTGAATTGGTCCTTGGGGACATCATGCCAACTCTAGAGCTCAGGTACCCTCTGAATGACTGTGGGGATGGCCAATACATATTCTTAATGTTTTTAACAGAAATGTCATGAAAGTAGAATAAAATCAAATGCTGTTAGTCTTGCCAAGGCTCAATGTGTGTTATTTAATTTTGAAAAGTCAGCTTAAATCCGGGATCCTCTTCCTTCTAGTCAATATGAACAACCTCAAATATCCCTACCTGCATCTGTCAGTGCTCATGAGAGAAATGGATTTAATGCAAAATAAACAACTCTGCAAAAATTTACAAGATTGACTTACAGTGAATGCCCTCAAAGTCACCTGTGGGAGAGGAAAAGTGGCTGGTTGCATGCTGGAGACATAAAGGACCCAGGATTGAAGCCCTGGAATCCTGTTGATTCTGGTGTGAGTTCCTCTCAGGAGGCTGAAGTGCCTGTGCTGGAAGCCAGGAAAATGAGTCCAAGGTCCGAGCAAGGCAGAACTCCTTGCAAGAAACAGAAGCAACCCTTCCTTCTTGGTATCCCTTTTATACCACTTAAGTGAGGATCCACCCTAGGGAGTGTCTTCCCACCCTATTCTAATCCAATTCAACTGGGTGTGTCTTACTGAAAGTTTTATGTCCAGTTACTTCTCATGCCACCTGTCTTTTCCACATATCTACAGAGAAGTGACTGTTTCAAGGCTTTTGAATTCATTTTTTTCTTGTTCAATCACTAATGCAGTTAGAATTTTGGGGGCAGTGTTTTGCTATCTAATCCAAGCTAGTTTTAACTTTAGCGATCCTCCTGCATCAGATTTCTGAAAGCTAGGATTATACATATCACCACCATGCTTGGCTTCTCCACTTCTGAATTTTTAAGTTATTGTAGTGATTGTAAGTGTGATTTTCTCTCATTACTGGGACAAATTCTTGACACTCAACATGAAGGGAAGGTTTATTTTGATCGTAGTTTTAGGAGGTTTCAAGCTAAACTTGGCAAGCTTCAAGGCCCCAAAACATTGGGCATATGGCAACAATTCATGGTAGCAGAAAAAAGAAAATTCAAAAGGAGAAAAAGGATAGAGTAAGAGAGTCAGTCTCATTCCTTCCTTTATATTGTTTACAGGTTACACACCCTATGTTGTGTGTAGCACTCAAACCCGTAATACAGCATTGGAACTCCAACCAAACACAAAACTCAGAAATCTCACCTTCACCACACTATGATGCTGTGGGGTGATATCAAGACACAACTCATAACAGTGCCATACCACCATCATCCTCCTGCTCAGAACATGATTTGGAAATAGTGCCCAGAGACAATTTCTTTGCAGTTGTCTTGATAAGCTTATGATTATTGAGACCTTGACTAATCTAGATCCACAAAATGGATGTAAACACTGGATTAAAGCCTGAAACCAACAAGTTGCATAGGCAGTATGAGTGCAAGATCTCAGAACTCAGCAGAGGAAGGGTTTGACTTATGCAGCCTCTGCTTTTTTCTTTGCGGTCCATTTCCCTGGTAGCACACTTTTAGTACAGCTAACGTGGGGCATAATTTAAAGTGTTTTTCTCTTTCCAACACTGACAGCTATCCTCGGATACTGTGCCACCCTTTGTAACTACTGACTCTTTTTCTAATAAGTTTAAAAATTACACACCTGTAGGCAGAATTTTGTGATGTTATGGATTTCCATGAATCTGCTTTCCTTCAAATCTCACTTCTGCACTGATACTGATATGGGTCACAATTTTTACTGTGAAGAGCACTCTATGATGCTCTAGAATTTTTCTTCATTGAAGGTTAAGCTTTTAAACTCTCTCTGAATAAATACGGGCCTTTCTCTCAATGCTAAACTCACTGACATATTTGTGGCACCTCCCTGTAAATATGTATAAAAGTGGGAGCCTTTCTTTTGTTCAACACTCATATATTGTGGACATAAGGCAGATGAGTCATGTGTCCACCTAATAATTTTGTCATGTTTTCTCATTGATCGCTCTAATATTCTGAAATTTGAGACAGAGCTGCCTATGTATCCTGGTTCACAATTTTTTATGTGGATGAAATTAATGTCTGATCATTAATAAGTGCTTTGTAAATGTTAGTGATTATTTTCATGATTGCACTCTCATCAGTATCTGTTATCATCATTCAAGTTTTAAAGATTAGCAGGGAAGCCCAAGTAGCTTTCTTCAAATTAGTCTCAGCATAATCTAGATTTCAGGCATTGGTCTTGAAATTCTTGATCAGGAGCCTGTATCAAAGGGGAAAATGGTTACATATCTGTACTGTATTAATGTTGCTATATTGCAAATGAACTAAAATTTAGGCCAGTTCTTCTATTATCAATCAATTAGCTTGCCATTTAAATATTTCATGAGTTTAGATTCCACCAGCTAAATTAGCACATTATCAAAGAGTGCTTTCATTAAATTCTAAATCTTCTTTCCATGACCCAACCTGGCTCCGCAGATTGTTGGGGTTATGCACTGAGTGGATGAGAAAAATAAAAAAGTGACAAAGCTGGGTTCAAGTGGAGTCTTTATCCTCCTCATGGGAGGAAAGTTACTGCTCAACCAATGCAGCATATTTACTCATACCCTCCAAAGAAGAATGTGAACTTTAACTCCACTGCCTATCAACTTGTTTGTCTGGTAGGCCTGTACCCCTTGCCTTCTTGGTGCTAAAACAAACTTGCTTTGTTTACATAGCTTGTTTTAGCCTCTCTGGTTTTTTGGGGGTTTGGGGGGTCTGGGCTTGTGTTAACCTACACATTTGATCAATCTCCAGCTTCAGTTGCTCCCAAAGTCTTGTTAATTTCTTGATTTTCTTGTATTGGTTTTGATTACTTTGGTTACTTTGTTTTGTTTGGTTCTATTTGGTTTGGTTTGGTTTGTGTTACCTAGAAAACTAGCCATATTTTTAAATTATTTTTTATTTGAGAGTGAGTCTTGGGAGGCTATCAAGGCTGGCCTTCAGATTTAGGCTCTTCTAATCTCAATAGCTAGAATTACAGATTTGTGCCATCAAGCCCTGAACAGTGATTATCACATGGAGAATAATAGAGACTTTGGGGATTCGGATGTGTTTGAAATATTAGGAGTCACTGAATGGTTTTCATATGAAAGGAAATGAAGAAAAAAACCATTCAATAAAGAAAATGTAAAGTATGTTTATACCTCAGAGTACAAGTCTGACAGGAAGAATGATAATCTTGACTCATTTGTAGAAAAATGGATGCACATGAAGATCAAATCTAAGTGACAGAAGTTGGACACTACAGGTTAAATGTCACATTGTTTCTATTTGTTGGAGATGGAACCAGTGTAAATAAGGAATGGAATAGAGTCTAGATATTGAAAATTAGAAAGAATACATTGAAATATGGAGGAGCAGGAAGGAAGAAGAGGGAGAAAGGGAAAGAAACAATGAAATATAAAATGGCAACAAAGTACTGTAAATTAAGAGAGGAAGAGTGGGTAAAGGGAGGAGAGAGGAACATGGGCATAAGAATAATTATGATTTCTTATGCGCAGCTGCAAATTCTCTATGTTAAACATGAACTGAATGCAAGAAAAACATGTAGTACAAGAAAATAAATTTTAGAAAAAAAAGAATGCAAAAGAAAAAGAAATAATAAAAACTTCCAATACATCTCAGGAGTATGGTCTGAAAAAAAATGACTTGGGACTCTGGGCCTCCTCCATGGCATTCCTGATGGGTGGGCTCAGTGACAGACAGTGAGTTTGTACCCTGCACTGCCCACCCCAAGGCAAATGTGAGAATAACAGGCAAAACTGCACAAGCTTTGCTTCTTCAGAGTCCCAAGAAAGAGCAGAAGGAATTGAGTAGTCTGAACCGTTTGATCACTCAGTTCAGATGGCCAAACCTCCTGAATCTGGACAGTAATGTCAGGATTTCTATCAAAATTCTGGTCTTGTGTGTTCTGAGCAGAATATCTTATTGAAAACAGCATAATGTGTTGTAGCTCTACCCATTAGGGGACAACTGCAAACCTTTCCAAAATCTTCCTGCAAGCCATTCTTAAAGCCTCTTAAAATACATGGGCAGGTAGTTACAGCATGGACGCCATTCTGCTGTTGCCAAATTCTCTGTTGGTTACTATTCACTCATTGCAGAAACAAAATACCTGACCTTCTAAATTTGAGATGAAAAGATTAATACTGCTCACTGAATTTGGAATTTTCAGTCTATAATCTGTAGCCACCAAGTCAGAGTGACACATGGCAGGTGGCATCGGATCTCAACAGCAGAAAGGAGCAAAAGGAACAACAGCAAAAGGAGAGGATCACAGAGACTGTTTCTATTACTTACATTTAAGGTAGGCCACACTCACTTGGGTAGAGCACTCATACCTAAAACCACAGCTTTGGACCATGAGTCATTCAGGCACACTAGAAGCCCACCTCCATGATTGTATGACACTTTGGGAGACCTCCAGACTCAAACCATGGCACACATTCCACACTCAAATCACAGGGACAACCATTAGTGAAGTAATCTCTGATAGTGTTCTCAGCCTACTCCATGTGTGCTGCCATATTAATGTTGGCAGGCAAACTATGACAGGTTTGTTTCTTTACATAGAACTGATATATTTGCATATATATATATATGCATATATATATATAATATATATATTATATATATATATATATTCAAATTTGTATATATTTTGGTACCAAGGTTTGAACTCATGACCTCACACTTGCCAGGCAAGCATGTACACCAGTGAGTTAAATCAGCAGTCTTATTTTTTTTATAATTTTAACTTCAAAAACTAACATAATTTTTAGCTACCATATCAGTACAATACCCAAATTAAATATTTTCTGCCCTCCCTGAGACATGTTTATGTTTAAAATACTCTTTAAATGATGATCACTTAGCTCTACTTTACTTCTCTAAATTTTGACATTTCCAATCTCCAAAGATACTTTCTTATGCTAAAGGACTGTAGGAATACGTCAGAATAAGGTGAAATGAGTTTCCTTCTGCACAGCTCTTTTTACAAAAATGCACCACTGCACTCAAAGTCACCAACACACCCAGCCATGAGTGTAGTTAAGTTAAAAAAATTTTTAGCACATCAACTATCTTTCACTTAAAGGTGGAGGAAACTCTACTCTATTCAGAAAATTGAATAAATGCCTTCATTGGATAAACTAGGGATGCTTCTTCTTTAAACGAAATATATGTCAGTATTGTAAGAAAACCTTGAAAATGTTTCTATGTAATACTTTTATACAGAAATGCTTGGCAAGAAGGCTTCTGGAATGACAGATGAATGGTGGCAAACTGCTGATTCTGCCTCTACCCCAAAAATGGGGCTTCTCTCATAGGTAAGTGGGCCAAAAATAGTCCAGGTTCTTTGGCAAAAATATAAAGAATTATATTTCTTTATATAACAAAATAAAATAAACAAATAAAAAGAATTACATAGCATACATCTCATAAAAAGTATTATCACTGTGTCTACTCTGACCATAGGATGAGAGCAGCAGGAATTATCAGAATGTAAAGAGTAAAATGTAGGAGGAAGAGGAGCAGGACCTCAAAGATTCAGGCTTCATGTACTTAAGGAATCAGACTCAGCTGCCTTCCGTAGTGGTCAGAAATCTCTAATCCAACTGCCTGCTCTGCTGGCCAGAGGCCTCTGGCTCCAGGTGCCTCCCATTATAGTGAGACACCTCTAACTCCTCTGGCATCCCACACCAGCTCTCTGCAGTGTGCATGATTTTCTGTCTCAGTTAACTTATCCATAGGTAATGAAGATATTTGTGTTTATATTTGAATGAAGAAAAGGGAATGGGTCCCTCAACTTCACTTTTTCTAACTGTACTGGTACAACTAACAACACCTGCCCTCCCCGAAAGTGAGTTGGTTGTTTTGCTTGTTTTAGTCATTTAAGTGTTGAGAAATGTAACGGGATGCCGAGCCTTGTAGCTCACCGATGGTAGCCAGGTGTCTTTGCATGCCACAGATATGTTTGATGAGGCTTTCCAAGTGCAGTTAGTGGCTTGTTTCTTTAAAAGTACTGTACATTGATGAGAAATGCTTGTTGGTCTTCTACCACAAATTGTTTTTATGGCATGAGAAATCAACCAGGTGGTATCTTCACTATTATATTTGCTATTGTTTAAAACACAGGATTCTATGTGACTAGGCCCACAACATACAGAGACAAGTCTTTCCTAGTGTTCAAATCACTTTTCAGTCATAATAATTCCAAAACTGTGACACCAGCCTAAGGAATTGATTTCCCTATACCCCAGCCCACTTGCTAATTCTTAACAGCGCACCTCCCTCTCTTGGCAGAGAGCCAATCTAGACCCCAAATCACAATGACCCCCACTCTAGCCACCTAAACTGCATAGCTTGCCTGGATTCACTTTCCCATTGCACTTAAAAATGTTTCTGTATATTTGTGCTTTAGGTTGAACTTGAATGTCTACAAAAGCATTTGACACTAAGTCACTGTAACACATATTTGCACTCTGTGAAGTTGGGAAGTCTTGCACTGGTCCGGCATAATGTTGGGCTCTAATCCAGTCTGCTCCATTTCTATCACCAGGAGGAATTTTCAATTTGTCCTTTATTTTCTCTGTAAGTTAAATTGAGTTAGGGATAGAACCCTGTACTTTTAATCTGCAGATTTATTTTTTAAAAATGGCAAATATTTATATTTCCATAAAGAAAACAATATAACATTTGGATGTTCTGCCTTGTAGGAAGAGGGGCTAATGAGAGGATACTGGGGTGGCTCCAACACAGGCAGCTAGTTTGCTATGGGCAGCTGAAGAATCTGAATATTTTCTTCAAAGCATTTAATCATAAAGATTTTATTTTTCTTCTCACTGGTTTTCCTTTGATTTTTCCTCTTTTAAAGAAAAGGGGAGAAGAGAATGCAGGAGAAACAAAGTTGTGGAAATGCTTTAAATACTTTTCCCACAATATTTAAGGACTGTAGATCTTGTCCAGACAAATGAGTGAAATGTTTTTTCAGTATTCCTCAGTGTTATCCTGCCTGTGGGGTCCCAGAGAGATTTATGTGAGTGAGGGTCCATGATAAAAGAACACACATGTTCATGTAACCAGTAACAGCAAGAAGCATGGGGAAGTGTAGAGCAGAAGAGCCAGAGGGAGAGCCGCCTGCCTCTTTAGTATTCATACAAGTTGTCATCTCACATTTACATTCTCATAGAGTGCCACTTCAGGGAATTTGTAATTCATGGTTACACCATTTTATCTCACTATGTACCTGTTGAACACAAATGGGGTCCCACTCTGGCATGTCCTTAATGCCCATGAGTTTGAAACTTTCAGGGTGATTCCAAACCAACACCAACAGTGATTTTTTGTGACAGGTAAAATTATCAGGCACTCACCTACCAGAGTAAATCTCCTGAATTGTCTTTGTCCTCCATGCTTCACATTTAAGATAGGAAAACAGTGTCAATTTTGTTCTTGTAACTGTTAACAGTGTGAGGACTCTTTTGAATCTTGTACAAGGTGGAGGCATTTTTACTAGCACCCTTGTACTGGAACAGTTAGAAGGATGAAAATTCACTCCCCTGAATACGAATTCTTATGTAATACACAAAATGACTCTGTAATCAATCGATTCTCTTTCTTTTCCTTTCCTTTCTTTTCTTAAAACTCTCCCTGCCCTTTGCTCCAGTAACGGGATGATCGGCCTGCTTCTTCAGAGGCAGGCATTTATCTGCACTATCACTGCTGGGGTGTGCAGACTGGTGCCTAGGATCCATGCCCTTGTCCCTCAGTCATGGTGAAGTGAGCAATGTAATGCATCACAAGCAATTCCTTTGGTCCAAATGTGCAATTCTGGGGCATTTTTCTTCTCCTATTCCCTAAGTTTCTTAGTGCCCATAGAAATCTGTGGTGTCCAGTAAATGGGGGGTCCTGGAGTCACCAGACCACCCTCAAAGCTTCCCCGACATTTGACTCTCAGATGTAGAAAAAGTTAGAGCAGTAAAACAACTGTGCAAAGTAAGATTAAATTTTATTTACAGAGAAAAATGGAGGAAGAAATATAAAGCCACTGGGATGAGTGCAGGGCCCAGAGCTGGGTGATAGGGAGAAAGGCCTGGAGTCCTGTATTCATGGAGCGAGGCCACTGTCCTTCCTTCTAAGGGCAGCTCTACCGCACCGGTATGTCTGCCTCCCTGCTGAATGCTTTGATTTTACTCAGGGATCAACATTGCAACAATCAGGGGGCACCATATAATAAAAGCCAGGTTTCCAAGTATCTCTAAGTTACATTCCGAAGACTTTGCAAAAGTCACTCTTCTAAATTGTAAAGACTGCATCTGCTTTTTATTAAAATTGAAAAGTGGTACCATCTATCCCTAGAGAGGCGCAATTCAGTGTTTCCTCATAGAATTATGAAAGCTCCAAAGATTGCCCTACCTAGCAATGTTTCAGTGGCAACAACTGTGACCACTGTTCTGGGAAGATAAATGGACAGGTGGGATCTTAGCACAGCCTTAGACGCTTGTATGGGGGCCCCAGGAAAGCACACTGCATGGAAGCCAGAGACTGGTAGGCTTCAGACACCAAGTGAGGGTGTGAAACCACCATGGCCTTCCACTCAGAACTCTCCAAATGTCCGAAGTATGAGAGTTGATTAAATCCACTGCCCAAATTTTCAACTGATAGGCACTGTGGAGGTCAGCCAAGATGAGCATTTCCACGGCGTTCTCCACAGAGAGGTTGCTGCAGAGGTGGTTCTCACACATGAGATTCAGGTGCTCCAGGCCATACCTGTCTGCAGCTGCCAGCAGATCAGGCACCATGCTGCCGAGTTTAGGTGCCTTTCCAGTGTAGTTGAAGAATATCATTTCCTTGAAAACTTCAGGCTCCATGTCACTCATTTCAACTCGATTGTTTTTGCTCTCCTGCATTTCATGTTGAAACATGGCCCTGAAAACTGGAGAGTGAGCTGCTAAGATGGCTTTGTGAGCCTGGAATTCCTGGCCAGACACAGTCAAGCAAAACTCTGCCAACAGGGAATTCTTCCACAGCCCTCCTAGATCACTTGCCAACAAACACTCACAAGCCTTTACCATATTCTTGTTATTTTGGCTAAAAAAGTTTGTAGAGTCTTGTGCCACCTTCACCTCACAGAAGAGGGTCAGCTTGTCATCGGGGAGTTGGCCATTGGTTGCATGCAAAAGATAATCTGTAAGGATGAATTTACTGAA
>PVJX010050164.1:0-10790 GCA_004027295.1 Dolichotis patagonum | reverse complement strand
CAACACAGCAGGAGCACTATAAGGATCAATCAGGAAATCAAGCCTCTAATAAAGCTCCAGTCCTGCACTCCAGAGAAATGCAGAGCGATGAAATGACTGGCAAAGGATTCAGGAAACTCCCCCATCTAAATGGTCAGTGAACTCTAAGAACCCAGGGATGTGAAAGATTAGTGAAATTTGGAAAACAGTCCACAATAAGCAGACGTGGCAAAATACGAACAATAAAGAAGTAGCAAATAGGACACAAGACTGTAAACCCAGCACTCTCAAAGCCTGAAGCAGGATAATCACACTTGGAGCTCAGCCTGGACAATTTGACAACATCCCTCTTCAAATTTTACAATGTGAAAAAGGACTAGGGATGTAGTTCAGTGGAAAAGCCATGGTTCATCACCAAGTACTACCAAAAAAAGGAAATACTAGCAGCAAATAATCCTAGAGATGAAGAATACAACGACTCAAGTGACAAATCAATAGAAAATTGAGACAGTAACATCAACCAAGAAAAATGAATCAGTTTTTCATCAGTTTCATAAGTAGCCTGGAAGGCAAGTTATTTATCCTAGTTAGGAGACCAAAAAGAAATGTAAGGAAAATGAATTTTTGAAAAAAATCTATGGATATTATGAAACACCATCAAGAGGCCAAACCCTTGTATTACAAGTAGTTGCAGGAGAACCAAAGAAAAAGGGACAGAAAGAGGATATTTAAGGAATAATAACTGAAAATGTAATTAGTCTGGAGATAGATACATCCAAAATTAGAATTATAGAGCTCTCCAATAAAAGTCAGTCCAAAGAGAAGTTCACCAAATCACATAATAACTAAAATGTCAAAAGACAAAGAGAAAGCATTTTTTTTATTTTAAACAGAAAAAACAATAAAAATGATAGAAATTTCAAAACAAGATAGTAGGAGAATAACATTGTTAAGTACATTGCTTATTATTATCTTCAAAGTAGTTGCTAAGATTACAAGATATTGGCATGAAAAATTATCAAATGATATAAGCACAAACTTTTTATTGAATATAAATTAGTAGTATAGCTATCTTGTGTGTATATGTATACTACTATTCATATATATATGTATATATGTATATATATATATATATATATAGCTGTGTATGTATTTACTTTTCCTTTTCCCTTCCTTCTTTTCTCCTTTCCCCCATTCGTTTCTCTTTCCTTTTCAACAATTTCTCTCATTTCCCAGTATCTATTATATATTTTGGACCTTATTTACTCTTTTACCTTCTTATACTAGGGAGATAATATGTTTACACATGCAAGATGGATTTCACTTATGAGTACAGTGTCAAGCTGCATCCATTTATCTATAAAAGTCTCCAGTTTATCCCTCTTATAGCGGAATAGTACTTCATTGTATAAAAATACCTCATCTGTTTTATGCATTCAGAGATTGATGGACATTTGGGTAGTTTTGAAGATTTAGCTATTACAAACTGTGTTGCTATAAACATAAGTGTACAGTATTACTGTGACAGGATGCTTTAATTCTTTTGGGAAGATACCCAGAAGGGGAATAGCTGGATCCAATGGGACCTCTAACCCTACTTTTTTTGCAGAATCTCCCCACTGATTTCCATAGTGGATGCACCAGTATACACTCCTACCAACAGTGGAGAAGAGTTCCTTTTTTTCCATAGCCCTGCCAGCATTTGTTATTGGTTGATTTCTTGATAATAGCAATTCTTTTGGGGCTGAGATAGAATCTCAATGTTGTCTTGATTTGCATCTCTCGAATGACTAATGAACATCTTTTCATATATTTATTTTCTATCTGAGAAGTATATTTATTTCTTCATTTGAGGAGTGCATATTCACCTCAGATGCCCAGTTTTGCATTGGGCCTTTTAATTGAGGGCATCTGATTTCTTCCAATTCTTTATATGGTCTAGATAGAAGTCCTTTGTCTAATGGATTGTTAGCTAAAAAATTTTTCCCATTCTGTGGCTTGTCTTTCACTCTGTTGCTGATTTCTTTTGATGTGAAAAATTTTGTAGTAAGAGGATATCCCTGTTGTGGATTCTTTGGAATATTCTTAAGATTTCTATCTACTTTCTTTTCCGATAGATTTAGTGTTTCTGTTTTATAATTTAGATCTTTGATACCTTTCACTTTTTTTACTGTGTGGTGATAGCCATGTGTCTAGTTGTAGTTTTCAGCATGTGGAAAGCCACTTTTCCCAGCATCATTTATTAAAGAGTCTATCTTTCTTCCAGTGAACATGTTTGGCCCCTTTGTCAAAGATAAAAAGGGCTGAGTATATTTATAGTTGTGTTTGCATCTTATAATCTTTTCTGCTGTTCCTCAGGTCTGTTTCTTTTTGCCAGTACCATGCTGATTTTATCACAGTAGCTTTGAGCATAATTTCAAGTCAGGGATTGTGATGCCTCATGCCTTGCCATGTAGCCCAGAATTGCTTTTTCTATTCTGGGTCTCTTCTGATACTAAAGGAATCTTAAGAATGTTTTCTCTCATTCTGTGAAATACGCTAATGATCTGATCGGGATTGCATTATGTCTGTATAACAATTTTGGGACTACGGTCATCTTCATTATGTTGGTTCTTCCTATCCATGAGCAAGGGACATTTTACATTTTCTGATATCCTCTTCCATCTCCTTTTTCAGAGTACTGTAATTTTCAATGTATAGATCTTTTTCTCCTGTTACACTGATGCCTAAGTATGGCATTGTTTTGGATGTCCTTGTGAAGTGTGTGGATTCCCTAGTTTTTCTCTCAGTAAGTTGGTTGTTTGTGTACAGAAATGCTACTGATTTCTGAGTGTTGACTTTGTATCCAGCTACACTACTGAATTTGGTTATTATTATATCTATGAGTCTTTTGGTGGAGTTTTTGGGGTCATGTACAGTACCATGTCACCTATGAATAATGATAATTAAACTTCTCCCTTCCTATCCTTATTCCTTTTGTCTCTTTTATCTAAATGCTTTGGATAACATTTTTACAACTATATTGAATAGGAATGCTGATAGTGAACAACTTTCACTTGTTCCTGATTTTAGACTGAAAGTTTTTAGGTTGTGTACGTTTAGTATAATGCTAGCTGTTAGTTTGTCATAAATGGATTTTATGAGGTTGAAGTAAAGAGCATTTATTCTGATTTTCTTGGGGTTCTTATCAAGAATGAGTATTGGACTTTATGAAAAGCTTTTTCTACTTTTGAGATAATCATGTGATTTTTTGTCTCTGGCTCTGATGCTATTATTGATTTGCATATGTTGAACCATCCTTGCCTTCCTAGGATGAATCCAACTTGGTCCTGTTGTATAATCTTCTTGATGATTTGCTGCATTCTGTTCACTAGCATCTTACTGAGGATTTTTGCATCTATGTTCATTAGGGAGATGGCTTGTAGTTCTCTTTTTTGGTTGGATCTTTCTCTGGTTTTGGTATCAGGGTAATACTTGCCTCTTGGAATGAGTTAATGAGTATTCCTTCCCTTTAAATTCCATTAAAGAGTTGGAGGAGTATTGTCATTAAATCTTCTCTAAATTCCTTATAGAATTTAGCAGTGAATGCATCAGGACCTGGGCTCTTGTTTGTTGATAAGTCTTTAATTAATTGTGATTGTCATTAACTGATATTGAGTAACTCAGAATTTTTATATCTTGATTCAGCTTTGGTAATTGACATATATCTCAGAATCTGTGCATTCCTTCTGTTTTCCACCCTAGGAGAGTAAAGATTTTTAAAGTAAGTATTGATGAGCTGAATTTCCACAGATATTGTAGTGATTTTACTACACTAGTGTAATGTAGTGTAGATCTGTAGTGATTTCACTCTTTTCATTACTCAGTGCATGAATTTGAGTCTTTTCTTTCCTTTTTTTGATAAAGTCAGCTAAGGGTTTATCAACTTTATTTATCACGTTGAAAGATGCAACTCTTCATTTCATAATCCTCTGTATTGTTTTCTTAGTCTCTATTATGTTAACTTCTGCTCTGATTTTTATAATTTCCTCCCTTGTATGAGCTTTAGGTTTGTCTTGCTCTTGTTTTTCAAGAAGCCTGAGGTATAACATTAGGTTCTTTATTTGCGCTCATCTGCTTTCCTGATTTGTGATATCACTGCTACTAATTTCCCTCTTAGGTCTGCTAACTTACTGCATCCCATAAGTTCCAGTATGTTGTGTCTGCTTTCTCATTTAATTGCAGATAGTGTTTAATCTCTTCTTTAGTTTCATCTGTGACCCATTTGGTTGTTAGGAGATTGTTACTTAATTTGCAAGTGTTTAAAGAGCTTATGCAGTTCTTTTGCAAATGATTTCCAATTTCATTGCACTATGACAAGATAATATGCATGGGACAATTTCAATTCCTTTGAATTACTTAAGCTTGTTCTGTGGGCTTGTGTATGGCCTATTTTAGAAAATGTCCCATGTGCAGCTGAGAAAAATGTGTATTTTGATGACATTGGGTGGGACACTCTGAAAAAGCTACTAACTTCATTTGTTCACAGGTTTGGTTCAGTTCTGAAATTTGTTGATTTTTTGTCTACTTGATCAATCTCTTTATGACAATGGGGTATGAATGTCTCCTATTACAATTGTGCTAGTGCTTATTAGATTTTTCATGGCCATTAATAGCTGTGCTTCATAGTTGAGTGATGCCATATTTGGTACACATATATTTATGATTGTTATCTATTCCTCTTGAAGTTTTCCTCTAACAAGTATGTAGTGACCTTATTTATCTCTTGCAATCATTCATAGTTTAAAATTCACATTGTCTTCAAACAGAATACTTACTCTTGCTTTTTTCTGGGTTCCTGATGCATGGAAGATAGGTTTCCATTCTTTCATTTTCAGTCTATGAATTTCTTTTTTGAGCTAAATGTGTTTCTTTTATATAGCACATTGTTGGATCTTGTTTCCTGATCAATTCTGCCTCTATGTTTCATTTGATTGGTGAATTTAGGTTACTGACATTGATAGTTATAACTGATATGCATTGGCTTACCTTTGTTGTGATTTTTTTCTTGCTGTTGGTTCCCTAATATTCCCCTCTGTTTAACTGCTTACCCTGCCTGCTTTCATTCCATCGTCCTTGGACTGTGGTCATCATTATCTCTGTCTAGATATCTTTCAGTACTCTTGTAGGGTTGATTTTGTGATCATGAGTTTTCAGTTGTTCTCTGTCATGCTAGTATCTTATTTCTCCATTAATTCTGAAAGATAGTTTTGCAGAGTACATAATCTGGGTTGGAAGTTGTTTTCTTTCAGGACTTGACATACCTCACTCCAAGCTCTTCTTGATTTGAGGGTTTGTACTGAAAAGTCTTCCATGATTCTGATGGATTTTTCTTTTATAAGTGACCTGTTTCTTTTCTCTAACAGCTTTTAACATTCTATTCTTGTGCAGAATTTCTGGAATCTTGATTATTATATATTGGTGTAGTTTTATTTTGGTCATGGTTGTTTGGAGCTCTGTATGCTTCATTTATTTGTATGTCAAATTCTTTATCCACACTTGAGGAATTTTCTGACATTATTTCTGGAGAGAATTTTTTTATGGCCCTTGTGCTATTTCCAACATTTTCATTGACCCTATTCAATATATTATTTCTTTTTGCATCTTCTTGTAGCTGTTGGATTCTTTTTCATGGTCTCCTGCTATTTTTAAGATATCTTGCGTTTCGTGATCACTATGATCATTATTGTCCCGCCAAAGGCTCATGTCAAAGCAAAATGTTGACATAATGTGATCGTAATGATCACATGATCATTATGTCTTTAAGATCTGCTATCCTGTCCTCTCCTTCATTCAATCTGTTGCATATACTTTCAAAGGAGGTTTTAATTGCTTGAATTTCTGTTTGTAGCTATTTCATAGATTCTGTTTCCATCTGATGTTGGGCTTTTTTGTTTCCATCATCTTTCTAAGCTCATCTATTCTTTCATCTGTCTCCTCTATTATCTATAGTTGTAAGTATCATTTATTTTTGTACCTGGGAGATTTTTTTCTCAACAGCCTTTTCAACTAGTGGTGAGAGGCCAAATGATGATTACTCAAGTTTTGGGAAACTGGAGGACACAGGAAGGAAAGAATGAAATAGAATGTGCAGAAGTAATCAGAATTGGAAAAACAATGCTTACACACTTCAAGTTTGAATTCAAAAAGGAGTTGAAGAAAGAGAGAAAAAGGATCAACAGAAGAAAATGAAACAATAGATAAGAACCCTAAATAGTATACAAAAAAGAAGGAATAAAGAGAAGAAGGATGAAAGGAAGAAAAGAAAGAAAAATAAAGTAGACCTACGAAAGAGAGGAAAAAAATAATTCAAAACAAAAACTTCAAAATACAAGACAAAACAACATTACTTCCAACCAGATAGGAAAGTATAACCTTTCAGACATACAAGGAGAATAAAAGTTGTAACATAACATTGGTGTCTCCAGTTCTGTGGTAGTGTCCATGTCAGATCCCAGAAATGTGCTGTGTGTGGAGCTGATTTTGCTCTCTCGATGTGGGAGCTGGGACTTTGGTTGGTGGAGTTCTCCCTCATTGCTGCTTCATATACTTTCCATGTTGCTGGTCTTGCTGATTACTCTATACTGCTTTGACCTAATGTCCTGGATCTTGGTGGTTCCGTTCCACCAGGCCACTAAAGGTGTAGGTGCACCCAAATGTGCAGGCCCAGCCTGTTCTGTGTCTCAGGGTTTGATGCTTCCACCCACCAAAGGCTCATGTGTCCAAAGCAAAATGTTGACAGCAACAACAGTAGAAACATCACATACAAAAGAGTCAATACATATGTCAATATATTTCTACAAGAAATTTTTCACACCAGGAATATTTTACCCAACAAAACTGCCTTCATAGTTGAGAAGAATCAGAATTTTCCCAAGAAACAAAAACTTAGGGAGATCATTAGCACGGGAAATAATTTTAACAGGCAGTTCCTTACAAAAACAACGTAATAAATAGGGATATGAAAAATTAGGAATACTCATAACTTGAAATACCTGAAAGCACAAATTTCAATGGTATAAGTAAACTAGACCCCTCTCAGAATATTCTAAGATTGTAATATTAGTATGTTAGACAATGTTATCCTTAGTATATTGGATAAAGTCCAAAACTGTTAGTAAAAACTGTTGTTAAAATACATTGTTAAGCCATGCACATGAAAATATAATGTAAATTCTGACATTTAAACATAAATGTTTAGAGAAGATGCAAATGTAGATGTACATCTTATCAGAGCTAAAAGGTGCTGAAAGTGCAGTTCACTGGAAGAGAGTGTGCTTAGTCCATGGGAAGTCCTCAGTTCAGTTTGCAGCACTAAATTATATTAATCATAACAATAACAAAAGACAAGGTGCTATCATTTTAAAATTAAACAAGTAGTATAAATGTTCCATTCTGGCCTTAAAGTAACCACAATGCAAATATCTGTACTTCAATCACAACGTAAAAATAGAGAGGACACAAAGCATATCGTTACAGAAATCTACCAACTTGCAAAAGACGACCAAAGAAAAGAAGACAAATGCAAAGCACTTAAAGTAGAGACAGAAACAATCAATACAATGACAGTAATAATTCGTTACCAATCAAGATCATCTTGAACATAAGTAAGTTAAATTCTCCAATAAAAAGAATAACTTAATAAATTTTTTTTAAAAAGCCAAATCTTAGCTTCATACAATCTACCTGTGTCTTCCCATGTAGGCAGAAAACCAAGAGATGGGGAAAGATATGTGCAACAAAAATGCAAAAAAACAAAGCAGGTATAGTTATACTTGGTTCAAACAAAACTGATTTCAAGCAAGTCTCAGCATCATGGAAGTGGACAACTTCTTGCACTAAAGTGTATAACAACACATGCCCACATTACAAAGAAAAATGATCTGAATATTTCTCCTAGAACCAAGAAAAGAATGAACTCAGCTCAAAATAGGCAAAAGGAGGAAGTATCAGCGAATAAATGAGTAAAACAGAGACTAGGAAAATATTACAAAACATCCAGAAAAATAAATATGTATCCAAACCCAAATGCACACACATATTTCACATATTTCTTCTCATAATGGCCAGGACTAATCCAAGAATGACCTAAGAGAAACTTAGGCTGCCCAGTGTAAGCATTAAACTCTCCATTACACGCCACAGTTTGCTCCTGGTAAACAACCAAGAACAATTGAAAATGGCATGCCGGACTAAGGTCATCCTGCAGTCCCCTGATGTCACTTCTGTGTACCAACCTGTACTGAGTGTCCCTACAGCCTTAAACTTCAACATTTAATCTAGATCTTTTTGAAATTCTTTAAAATTACATCCTGAGCCTTAAAACTTACATGTACTCAGTTCCCCTTCATATATTTGCTGATACTCACTCAGATCTCAGTCTGCCTGTTGGTAGAAAAATAAAATCTGATCTTTCCCAGAGTTTTAGTCTCTGGGTGGCTCCTCATGCACAGTTATTAACAATAATGACAATTATATTCCTCTTAAAAATGTAAAGCACAATTCCAAAATTCACATACACCCACAAAGTATTGATTACTTAAGATATCCATTGGAGAAGCTGAAACAGTACAGCAGCCACAAAAAAAAAGACAGTGACCAATGAACAATACAAAAGCAAAAAATGCACCTAACATGCATAGGTTTTACACAAAAATACATAATTTATAAAATATGGTCTCGTCAATAAACATATAAGGAAAACTATACACATTCATACAGATAAAATTGGATCTTTCATTTATATTTAACTTTCAAATAAAATGAATAAAAGATACAACTGAAGACAGGAATAATAAAACTATAAGAACAACAACAGAGGAAAATTACACCGTACTGCTGTGGTCAGTGATTTTTTTTTTTATCTGAATCCAAAAGCACAAAGGAAATAAATTAAACAAATAGGATTACCTCAAATACAATTTTTCTCTACAGCAAAAGAAACAACCAATGATATTAAAGACAATGTAGGAATTGACAGAGAACATTTATAAGCCATACATTCAGTGGAGGATTAATGTCCAAATCCAATAGTAAAAGTAAATCCAATATGAAAAGTGAATGGTTTCTTCAAAACAGCCTGTACACCTGACATTAGAATGGAGAAATGTTTTGGGTCCACAGCATACTGGATGGAAACTTTCTTTTGGAATTTTACTGTATCCAGACTCTAAGTCAGTGGACATCTTTGACATCTGAATATGTGTTTGAGAATTTTACAACATTTCTAGTCATATTCATAAATATACAAATTTATGACTTTCATATATATCCTTCAAAACCAATATAAACTGTATTTTCATTTTATAATACATGCATAATCATATTTATTGCATATTTTATTACATAGTTATTACATATTTTAATGCATATTTTAAACATATATTAGACTATACAAATAACTAAGTGTATAGAAAACACCATATAGCACAATGCGTTTCACCTTTTAAGAAATTTCTTTCTGTGGTGGGTGACACAGAATCGCATACATCTTTTGTATCTCTAAGCCCCTCTGGGTGACCCAGTGAATCACACTAAACTTGCTCTTGGTTCAGGAAGTTGCAGGGTCCAGCCGGGGTAAACAGCACAATGACAGACCATAAACCACAGAGACACTATATGACCAGGCGCAGCCTCTTTGGGTCCTGGTCTTGCCAAGAGTAAAAAGTAAGCAAAATATGGATACACCTAAAACTGTAGTCACCCTACTTCATAGGGCGGCTGCAATTTTGCCTCTAGTTGACTAAAAAGACTCCAAGCCTGAAACCCTGCTAGTGTGTCCCAGACCATAATTTACCTATAAGAGCAATTTGATGAGTATGCAGAAAAACAAACTAATACAAATGCATGCCTCACTTCAATCAGGTGCTTAATCTAACACCTAAACACCTTAATCTAAACAATGATGCATTCACCTAGAATATTACTCATGTATTTCTTTATATTTGTTCTATTATAAATGGTTGGATTGCAAGTTTCAGTGGCCCAGCCCTCTAGTACTGCTACACAATGTTTTGGAAGTGCCTACTCCTGTAATGCAAAGCAAATATTTCTGTTGTTTGGAAGAACAAACCCTTCAGTTTGGTGTACTAAGGGCTGGGCCCTATGGTGGTGGTACTGGGAAGTCACATGAGCCTCAGGAGCCTGGAGGGAGACACATGGACAAGTGTCCTGAAAGGGGACCATAGATTTCATCCCCCTTGAGTCGCACATTTGGTTTCCTGGTTCCTGCTAGGAGAACATGCCTCCACCCACACTCACCATCATGCAACACTTTTACCAGAGTCTCAAAATGCTGGAAGCATGCGATTTTGACTGCAAGTTTCAGACCTATGAACCAAAGCAAACTTTTCTCTTTACATGGAAATGACCTGAGGAATTTCCTCATAGTGCCACATTGACTACATTTGGCATGACAAATATCAGAGACAAAATTACATGATGAAGATAGTTTTACACAACAAATTTCAAAAACTCAAGAGAAAAAATAAGAAAATGGCTAAAAACCAATTTTTCATTTGGTAAAGGAAAATATGAGAATAACCAACAAAATGTAGAAGCACTGATAGTCGAGAGGAAGAGACAAGATGGCGGACTGGTAGGTAGCAGGAGAGAGACCCTCTCTGAGAGAGACAGCTCAAATGCCAGAATAAAACACCCTGGAGAGACCCAAACAGAGAGAGATAGACTCTCACAACACAGAAAGAAACTAAAGCGCAAAAACCCGCTCGAATAAGAGGTCCTGGGGCTACTATTAGTGAAGATAAGATCAG
>PVJX010050163.1:0-10797 GCA_004027295.1 Dolichotis patagonum | reverse complement strand
ATTAAGCCTATTATATAGTTATTATCAGAAAAACACACAGTGTAGTTGAGACTGGCCTAGAACTCACTATGTATCCTGGGCTGGCCTCAAACTCACAGCAATCTTCCTGACTCAGCCTCCTGAGTGCTGAGATTACAGATGTGTGTCACCATGCCTGGCTTCTACTGCTTTTTTCTAAATGCTCCTTTTCAACCAATTTCTTAGACTGAAATACACAAATAAATGAATTTTAAAATAGATGCACTGCAGGAAAAGTCTTATGATGCTATAGGAGACTCAGTGATTTTCTTCCATTTGAATATTTTAGAATATTGAAAACTGATTCAACTAAAGAATGAATGTGAAGCTAAACTCAGGTGGTGAGAAGACTTATTTTTAAGGACTAACTATGTAAATTCCTGGAATGTTAAAACTATTAAAATGAGTCTTAAAAAATACAAAAACTAAGTAACTTTTTACCTTGACATAGCCAAATATTAATAATAGGCTCTTCTCTCAAGGACATATTGATAGCTTTTATGCACAGCATGGCACTCAAGTGTTTGTTCAAAGGATGGATGAATGAATAGCTAGTTGCAGCAACAACCATTCCATAGGAATTTGGCTTTTATACCTGATTATTCTTTTCTGTCAGTTGATCAAGAGTTTCAGATTGTTTCTCCAGTGCTCGCTCTAATTTCTTACACTTAAGCTTCCATTGCCGAATGGACTCTTGTGCTTTCGTTTTCAGCTCTTCTCTCTTCTTTACTGCCTCCTGTCTCAGAGCCTCTGACTGCTGCAACTCACTGAGGTACTGCTCGGCTTGCTTGGTAGCATCCTCGGCATGGTGAGTCAGCTCTGAGATCTGGAGGTCAGCATGCTTACGGTTGGACTCACATGTGTCAAAGTGACTTTGAATCTCTTTGAGTTTATCCAACATCTGTAGCTGCTGCTTTTCCTTGTCCTCCAGTTCACACATTAAAGTCTATGAATAAAGCATATAAAACATTAAAAATAAATTGAAAAAATTGTCAAAGTTGAATGTGTAAAAGGTCATCAAATATGAATTGCTAATGAGACTGAAATGAAAACCATCAATATATTTTGCTAGCAATCATTATAGAAAATCTGAGTCCTTTTCTACTTCACAATCACATTAGTACAGAACAGATTTTTACAGAAATATTACCTCTTTTTTATGCTATTATCCAAAAGGGAAAATGTGTATATTTTATATTGCCACTAAAATAAAAGGCATTATGGAGAAAAACAATGTGCATTATTTTTGTAAAAATCTAGCGCTTTGTTCAATTGAAGGAATGTCAGTGATTTAGAACGTGTTAGATTATTAGAAAATCATTAAAAGGAATATAACATTGCACTCTCTGGCAGTACATAGAATTTTACTACAATAAAATAAAAGTCAGTAACAATAAAATGAGCATTAATGACAGAAACATCAGTATAGATAATAGTGTATTTAAAAGTCGCTTGAAAGATTCCCAGTAAAGTGTTCATAGACAGGTTATTTCCAGCTAACCTGACATAACGTTGTAAACTGAAACACTTATCTCAACCTGTCATGAACAACTATCATAAATAAAGAATTTTAAGTAAACAATTTATGAGGAATATTTTCCAATTAAGAAAATTTTAAAATCTCAGTTTCCTAAAATAAGGGCACATAACGAAGAATAAGCCTGAGACATTTCTAGCTAAATGGATGAGATCATACTCTTAAGTGAAATAAATACTTGATCATACTCTTAAGTGAAATAAATCAGACACACTTATGTAAATACCACATCGCTTCTCTGGTGTGAGAAACTGAAAGGGTAAATAAGGGCCATAATGTCAAATAGATATTACGAAATAAGAAAATGTTCAAATGGGAAGGAGAATTAAGAAGGGAGAAAGGGGGAAAGAAAAGAAAAGGAAAAAAATGAGAAAAGAAGAAAAAATAGAAACAAAGCTTCTGTAAATAAGGAAGAGAAGAGGGGTTGAAAGGAGGGTAGAGAAATGGGGAAAAAAAAAAAGAAACAAGTTATATCATGTACAGGTATAAATTCCTTAGGATGGATGTGATCATTATGTATACCTAAAATGTACCAATAAACTTAATTAATAAAAAAGGGAAAAAATAAGGGCAGTCATTAATATATTAGAAATTATATTAAACATTATGACTAATTCATATTTTAATGAGAACAATATTGAAGTTCAAAAACAATAGAATATTGCTTTTAAACAAGTAAAAGAATGCTACAGCCATTAACATTAATCCATTTCTAAAAACTCTGTAAGTGACAAATTACAAATTAAGCGCTTACAATATGTCACATAAGCTCTCCCTGATGATCTTTTGTTTCCAAATACCTAAATATAACACAAGTAATATAAAAAGATCATGTGTCCAAATAAGAATGAGCTCATAAGGGCAGAGAGACACTGTGAGCTGAATAAGCAAGTGTCTACCTCATACTAAGCCATTGATAACTGAACAGACTAAAAACATTTATATGTTCTTGCCCCAACAGTAAAATTTTTAGGTCTCAATTTCAATAACCATGATAAGTGTCTTAAATAAAGTTAAACACAACTTCCCCAAGATTAAAGTCACAATTATATTAAACATCATGGCAAAAAATTCTTCAAATAACAATGCCTTGAAAACATTTATTTTTCTGAGCACCAGTTTTACATTTCCTCAGTTTATTAAATTCAAGCATCCTAGAAGTATGAACCACTCCTTAGTCCACTCAAACAAAACAGTAAATTGAGAACTGTGTACTTGTTTGTATGGAAGATTCTAAAATGAAATCAGAAAAACTATTGACTACAATTGACTTTTGCCATTATTCTAACAGTTTTTCCAATATTCTATAAATTTTATTAACAAGAAGCAACCAAGTGATTCCACCCAAATGGGAATTAGACCTGATTTTTTTTTTTTGAAACAAATTCTTGGAACAAAGAAGATTGTACCTACTATGTGTCAGACACATGATTTACAGATAAATTAATTGGTCTTGTATTCAACAGACTAATTGGGGAAGTATTCATGTCCAGAGTTAATTACAACAGTAGATAATACTAAATGCTAAAGCATGATGGAAAGTCACTTGAAGAGGTCTGCAGTTTACAGTCTAACAGAAAGGGTCTCCCTTAGGTTCTGATGCGTACGCTGAGATCTAAATGACAAATAATGCTCACAATAACAATAAACAACTACAACTATTCCACAACTAGTGCTGAAATTTACTGAGCAGCTGGCTTGTGCCAGAGACTGAACAAATGCTTTCTAAGAAATGCCTCATTCAATCCCATCACAAAACGAAAATTAAGGTGCTACTATTATGCCAATTTTTGTCATAAGCAACCAGAGCTGGTAAAGTTAAAAATTTGGCCCAAGAGAGCAAGAGCACTAAACAACCAGGGACATGGAATTTGCACCCAGGTAACCTGACTCCAGAGACCATGTGGTCAACTCTTTGCTAACCTTTCTGATTCCCAGTTGACTTTGACTCCATGCACTTTAGACTCTGACTTGAAGGATTCTGTCTTGATGATTTTTAACAGAACTGCCACCTTTAATGTAGACGTTCTTCCTTCAGCCCTTAGTCCCCACTATGGCTTTATCTACCAATCTAATCAGGCCTTTCACTGTCCTCTGACTGCTACATCTGTTGTTATTATCAGAGAGACGACTCCCTTGGCATTTCTTTTGTGTCTGTCTTTATTTATTTGGTCTTTCTGAGACAGGGTCTCACCATGCAGTTCAGGCTGACTCCGAGCTCACTTTGTTGCCCAGGTTGGTCTCTAACTTGCAACAATCCTCTTGCCTCAGCCTCCTGAGTGCTGGGATTATAGGCATGCGCCATCACACCGAACAATTTTGTTGTTTTTAAATCCTGTATTCCCTAACCTAACCTCTATATTCTTTTACTTTAGACACACTCTTGTTTATGTTTCAAACTCCTTTGCAAATCTGGTCGACCACTGAACTTCAACAACAAAATCATCAATTCTGAGTGAACTAAATAATTTCCAAATTCCTATCTCAGGTTCTTGAGTGTTCCAAGGAAATCCACACAGTCATGACATCAGCAACCAGATATTCTTCCACATGCCTCTACCCAGTTCACAGAAAGGTCATTCCAAAACGTCATATCTTATACCTTACCATCTTTTCCCTCACTTTCAGTAATGTAGTACAGCTCCACCTTTAGGGAAAATTGAGGTAATTATTGCAGGATACCCCAAAAATGTTCTAGTGGCATCATTCTGAAATTTACCACTCTCTAATCTGTCTCCCTCTCCTGGCTCTGAGGAAAAAGAGCTCTTTGCTCCTCACACAGATTAGCCTATCTTTGGTACGCCCTTCCACATCTACGAGCAGCTTCACCGTATTAATCTCGTCTTCTCTTCCACCTTCTGAACGTCTTTCTCTACAGGATCATTTTACTCACTTCTCCTGTCTTAAAAGAAATAATAACTAATAGTTTTTTATAGCAAAAAATAAAAACCAATGAAACAATTTATTTAACTTAATCTTACATTATCTTCTAACACCTTTTACTTTTCATCGTTTCAGGTCAAACACATACAAAAAAAAGTCCATATTGATGCCCCTAAATTCTTAATTTGAGTTCATTTAATTTGCTATGTCTATTTTCTTTCCTATCATACAATTAAAATAGCTCTCATCAAAATACCTAACAATCTTCTACAACCAACTATAACTGATGTGAAAAATCTTCCCTCTCCTAGTTTCCTTGTAGCGTGTGACATATCAGTTACATCTTACTCATTCTTAATCTTTCTTTCCCCTTGAGTTTAATATCATTTTTCACTATTTTCCCATTTTTCCCTATATTTTCAAAATCTCCTTTCCTAAGTCTGTACCATTTGGCTTTCAAATATAGCTAACTCTAGAAGCTAATATTAAATATTGTCCTATCTATCTTATAACCTCGGGTAGGTAAATAGCAACATATACACACAGAGATAACTGTTTCCTAATTTAGAAGCTAAAACTCCTAAGGTTCAGACTTTCAAATACCTAACTGTATGATATTCAACACATAAAAGTACTATATGCGTCTTAAATTTAGCATGTCAAAACTGAATTATCTGATGTCCAACTCCTTAAAAGAAAAATCTACTAAAATGGAAAGAAACTCTCTCTTTGAGGAAGGAAACATAAATGAGGATGGAGTTAAATATATATTAAAATAGTGAAAAGAGAAAATTAAGAACAAAAAGATGTTTTAATGTTCACAAATTGATGTAAGATTCCACATTGAGAGTCTCAAATTTATAAGAAACTCAAGAGTCTCAAAATTGTTTGTATTCTTGCAGCAACTCTTTTGAATCTAGAATCAAAACAAGTTAAGTGTTATTTATTTCTCTGTAATTATAGAGCAACTATAATAGGCATAGGATTAATATATGCAAGCCTAGATCTTAAGCACACAAACTTTTTTTCACATTTAAAAATAACAGACTTTCACACTAACATGTTACACATAATAATTCACCTAGGATAGTGTTTGAAAATATGTCATTGGGCATGAGAGTTTAAATAAACATAAAAGGGTATGATATTAGCAGAATCAGATAAAATAGACTCCAGTAAACCTAGTCTGATCTGTAAGACCTCACTAAGGAAGTAAGATAAAATAATAGGATATCAGGCAAAGTAAAATGTGAGGGGGCGGAGGGACTGTGGAATGGAACCGACACACTAATGACCAAAAAAAGCATGGGAAGAGCAATAGAATGGGCCACTGGGGACTGTGTGTGGAGAGCAATATAGTTGAAGAAGACTAAAAACAGACTGGAATGTAAGGCCGGAAACTGAGCTGACAGGATACTGAAATCTACTTTAAGCTTCAAAGGCTGTCCAGTAAGGAAATAACATGACACAATTATGTATTTCAGATTAATCATCAAACAATATCATGCTAACACTAGAACATTAAAATATTATGGCATTAAAAATAATTGAATATCATCATTTTAAAGCAGGAATGGACTTTTAGAACCAATTCCTTTTGCATCTGTATTCAATTTGAGCCATCAAGTTCAATGAAACTGGCTAACAACAGATAACAAACTGCACATGGGAGAGATTTGATGCGGAAAGAAAAATTCACACACACTTGTTAGTTTTATGGGGAAAATACACTGTTTCCAGTCACTGAAATAAACATTTTCTATAGTCAGCAATATCCAAGCTGCTGAGATACAAGGATGAGCAAGATGATATAGCTCTGAGACTTTCTAAGCTCTGCAGCTCTGGGGAAGCATACACCCTTGTATGGAATGGAAGGGTGGAACCATCTTCCCTCCATGGAAGATGGATACATCACAGTTATTTTTAACAAAAGTCATGTATAGGAGCAACCCTTTCTTTTCTATTCCAAATTTTGCATTTCTTCCCAGTTTATGCTATCTAGTATATACTGATTTTTCATTCCTCAATGCCTTGGCCTAATTATATGGTATTTCTAACAATAATGCTTTCTTCACAAGAAGAGACCTTAGTAAACCTAAGGTAATAACTAAGGGAAGAATGGAAGATAATTTAACAGTCGCCATTAAGTGTTTAAGAGAAAGAGAAGAAGAGGTAGAAAAAGAAACAGAAAAAGAGAATAAAGTGAATGCCCATGCCCTGCAATCAAGACACAAACAATTCCCAGGATCACTAAAGCAAGAGTGTACCTAGCACTTCTGCGCTCTGTTATACTTCAGGGTCTTTGATCAAGTCGCCTCTGACATTCAGCATTAGTCAGGGACAAGGGCTTCAGAGGAGAATGGGAAAGAAGGCAAAGACCAACAAGTGAATCTGATGAACATGATACTTCTCCCACACATTCACAAATAAAGACTATTTTAAGAATTCAAACTAATTATGATTCCATAGTGTTTGAAAAAAGTGATCCCAACACTGCAGACAAGCCAAACCCTTGTAAAAGATCTGTTCACTGTGGAAAAATGAAAGGAAAATACAACTTGTGAAATTTGCTCAATTTTTTCAGCTTCATAATAACTGAGAAAGCTCATTTTATGGGAAAAAAATTAAGCATAAATTGTTACTTTAATTTTCATAACAGCTAGCTTAAATATATAACACAATAGTTACGGCCTTCTATTTATACATACATGCTTTGAATATACAAGGATAAAAATGCATGCTATAAAATTATGTAGCTGTCTCACATTATACATTACAGAACATTACATTTACATTATAGGACATAAAGAATAACTTAAATTTCAATTATTATACAAATTAAAAGTTTTTATGTTTAAGTGCATTTAAAGTGTGTTTTGGCTGCAAAATTTTCCTGAAAACCCAGTTCTGTATTATGACATATCCACAGAAACACTAACCAAAATAGAATTATCTAGAAAAGCAGTATGTTGAAAAGTACCGTCTGAATGCACAAAAATGACATTTTAAGGGTCGGGGTTTTAGTTCAGTGGCACAGTGCCTGCCTGGCAAGCGTGAGGTCCTGACTTCAATTCCTAGTACTCTGCTCTACCTCAATAAAAAAAAAGGACACATTAAAGCAAAAATGATGCTTCAAGTACAAATGAATAAAGATTTGTTTATTTACAAGGGCAAAAATAGTAACATCAAAGCTAACAAACTGTAAAAAGATCTCAAACTGACTGGCATTTCAAAGATAATTCAATTGTCTCTAATACTGACCCAAAAACTCAGAGTGAAGAAAACAGGGAAGTTCTATCTAAGACAGGACGCGAGTATCTTAGACAAAAGGAAGATGGCTGACTCAAGTATAGGAAAAAAAGATTAAAATTTTATTTCTATTTTTGTACTTATTAAAATTAAACTATTTTGAGATATAAGGAATTTTTATAATTTTCACATAACCATTAAATGCACTTATAGATGATTTTGTTTTAGTCAAATAAAATGGACAGAAAGCTTTTTTAAAAATCACTACAAAATATAATAAAGATTGAATATGTCATTACTGATCTGTGGGCACGTTTTTGTAAATGTGATATTAGGATTAACATGAATTTAACCAACATTCACTTGAGCACTAACTACAGACACAAGGTATTCAAAGGTAATGAAAAATACAAGGCAAAGTCTTATTGCTGAGCTAAAAGAAAGCCTATTTATTGATACTGTTGTGCATGACCCAAGAGTAGTCAGCTGTCACCTCGGAACAACTTTTTTGTTTTGTTTTCAGGAGGTTACAAAACTGCAAGCTCAGGACTCATCTGAGCTATTGTATTTGGGGTACAAATCAGAATGTGTCAAATAGCAGCAATATACAATTTTGAATGTGGAAGTGAGGCAAGGATGATATTCTTGGTAATTTTGACTTTTTGCTACTGGTCAGCAAGGTGACAGGACAATTTGTTCTGTGATAAATCTCCTCTTCTTTTGTACTAGTCAAGAGGCCTTTGAAGCAGCAGCTTCCCAGTCCTTGGTGGAAGGCTAGGCAGGACCTAGTCACTCAATTACATTATAAACATCTACCACATCAAACACCTAGGACAGTTCTTCCCACACTAAACCTAAGTGGTAAGTTTTACCTTTTGAATAAACAAAACAACTAAGAGGTTTAATAGACTTTCTCCTGAAATTCTCAGATTCTAAATTAAGTCATGTTGCACTCATCTCTATTGGGAAATTAGTTTGGCATAGGCTAGAATATCTGAGGAACAAATTCACTTCAGGATAATTTAGATGTTTTATGAATTGATACTGTGAAGACAACTAATCAATTTTCCATAGTCAGGAGAACTAAAGCAAGTCTCTTTGAATAAAAGAACTTAAATCAATCAAAGCAAGTCTGGTAGCCCCAAGCTAACTTAGGCTATCACTCACTGAAACCATCATATGTACGTTTTCTTAAGTGCAGATTACTTGAAAGCAGAATATGTACTTAAAATCTAATTAGCTTATATTAACTCTAGCAAAGTGCCTAATCTTTTTAAGATTAAAAACACACAGAAAAGAAAAACAAAAAAGGAATACAAACAAACAACAAAACACGAAATACAATAAAAGTATAGGTTTACAAAACAAGATAGAAATTTGACAATGGCTGTAATACTGTATATTGTTACCTTTAAGAGGGTTGCTTAGATTAACAGATATAGACATGTAAAATTGATCTAAACATATGTGTATTAACAGTTCTTTTCCAATAACTAATACAATTAGTAGTATAGTCAGTTTATCTATCATGTATGTATGTATGTGTGTGTGTATATATATATATTTTTTTCCTTTTCTCTTCCTTCTTTCCTCCTTTCCCTTATTATAATTACTTTTCCTCTTTCAACAGTTTCTTACCCTCACACAGTATTCACTGTAGATTTTGGAACATATATAATTTTTCAATTTCTTATACTAGAGAGACACATGTTTTTCATATATTTATTTTTTCATATATTTATTTGCCATTTGTATTTCATCTGAACATTTTTTCATATATTTATTTGCCACTTGTATTTCATCTGAGAAGTGTGTATTCATCTGAGATGCCCATTTTTTGATTGGATCCTTGAATTTTGGGGGTCTGATTTTTTTTAAAATCTTTATAAGTTCTAGATAGAAGTCCTTTGTCTGAGACACAGTTGGCTAAGATATTTTCCCAATTTGAGGGTTTTCTTTTCACTCTGCTGGAGATTTCCTTTGACATGCAAAAACTTTAATAAGATGAGATCCCACTTGTTGATTCTGGAAGTGTTTCCCCCGCAGTTTGATTTGTGTTCATGAACTTTGCCTACTCCAATGCTGTCAAGATTTCTACCTACTTTGTCTTTCAGTAGATTTATTGTTTCTGTTTTAATATGTAGATCTTTAATCCACTTTGACTTTAGTGCATGGTGATAGACATGGAGCTAGCTTTAGTTTTTGGCATATGGAGAGCCAGTTTTTCCAGCTTATTAAAGAGGCTATCTTCTTTCCTGTGTACATGTTTAGTCCCTCTATCAAAGATGAGGTGGCTGAATGTGTTTGCAGTTGTGGCTGTATCTTCTAATCTATTCCACTGATTTCAGGTCTGTTTTTATCCCATGCTAATTTTATCACAGAACCTTTGTAATATAATTTCAAGTCGGGGACTGTGAAGCCTCCTGCCTTGCATTTGTTGCCCAGGACTGCCTTTGATATCCTAGGTCTTTTCTGGTTGCACATGAATTTTAGAGACAATTTCTCTAGGTCTGAGGTATGAAAATGGTATTTTAATTGGAATTTCATTGAATCTGCATACCAATTTTGGGAGAATGGCCATTTTAACAATGTTTGTTCTTCCTATCCATGAACAGGGAATATCTTTCCATTTTCTGAGATCCTCTTCAATTTCCTTTTTCAGTGTAATGTAGTTTTCTCTGTACAGATCTTTTACTTCTTTTGTTAGATTGATTCCTAAGTTTTGTTTTGTTTTTTTTTTTTTTGGATGCTATAGTGAAGGGTGTGGTTTTCCTTAATTCTCTCTCAGTGAATTTGCTGTTTGCGTACAGGAATACTATTGATTTTTGAGTGCTGATCTTGTATCTACCTACATTACTGAATTTGGTTATTATATCTAGGAGACTTTCAATGGAGTTTTAGGTATCTTCAACATAGAGTATCATATCATCTGCAAATAATGATAATTTAATTTCTTCCTTTGCTATTCTTATTCCTTTTATTTCTCTTTCTTGTCTAATTGCTCTGGCTAATGCTTCCAGAACTATAATGAATAGGAGCAGGGATAATGGGCATCCTTGTCTTGTTCCTGATTTCAGATTGAAAGTTTTCAGTTTTTGTCCCTTTAGTAA
>PVJX010050162.1:0-10793 GCA_004027295.1 Dolichotis patagonum | reverse complement strand
TAAACATTTGAGATTGCATTTTGCTTTTTCATTCTGTCATTTTCATCTCTTACATTATCATTTTGGTCTTTTCAATCCCACTAGTCTCAACTCTCAGTTGCACATGACTTACGGTCCTACTGTGTTGCTGACCTTCACTCAGTTGCTAGCTCCTCAAGTGTAAGGGCAGAGCCAGTTGCCTGAGTTCCTCCTATGGGCCGGTTATGTGAGTCCTATATTTTTCCTAGACTGACAAGCCTAGGAGTATTTATATGAACCAACGCATATCTCATATTTTTACTGTGGCTTCAGGCTGTTTCAGGTTGCCACACCCAATCAACTATATTGTATGACACAGTCATGATCTTGCTATGACACTGGCAGTCTTACAGTTCTAGTTGGATTTCTCTGAGTGGGATGAGGTCCTGACAGAAGATTTTCAAGCCCACCCAGTTTTCTGTATATAAGAGAAAGAATCACCCACACTCTTGCTAGCTTGCCAAAGTTCTCTTAGTGGAGGGAGGGTTTGCAGAAGTTCCTACAAACCAATGAGGTCATCTGCTTGGAGGGGAACTCACTATGGTGTCATCAGGATACCAATGTCCTCTGGGTAGAGGAAAGAGTGAAAAAGGGCTCCCAACAGCCCACCAAAGTACTGCAGGTGATTGTTTCCAGGTCTTATCCCCAATGACAACTTCTCCCACTTTGTCCACCTGCAAAAAGTTTTATAATAGCCTGAGAGTGATACTTGCTAAGGGCCAAGCACCTAGCACTTAGACTTTTGGAGGACATCAAAATATAAATGTGTTTTTCATTGTTAAAAGAACAGAAATAGAGAGGAGTCAAAGTATTGTGGAAAATATATCAAAGCCATAACCTCATTTTTTCATTCAATGATTTTATATTCATATTTTATCACTGTTTAAAAGTCTCATAAAATTTTTTGATGCAAAATGTACATTTTCTACTACTAATCTTTGCAAAATCTTAAAGTAAAGCAGAAACAAAACTTTCCAAATATTGACCACACAAATTATTGCTCAGAGCATTCTTAAAAACTCCAGTTGTAGCCTTGGTTTATATGAGAAGATTACTGTACTTTTTTATGACTTTCACAGAGCCTCAAGTTTTTTCATGTGAATTTAGTAACTGGAACCCTTTAAAACCATTTATGCTCAATATTTTATTTTACTTCCTCATTATCTAACTCAGTCTTCCTTTATTCTGTGGATGATTGTTCCCTCTAGAGATATGATAACAAAACTTCCATGTACAGATTGATCAATTATTTCAATATATTTTCCATATACTATAGTATTCTTATGAAAATAATTCAATCTCAATTTGAGAATATTTTAAAAGTGTAAAAAAGTACACCATGAATGAGATTCATCCATGATTCTCATTGCTGGCAATGAGCCCCAGACTCAGTTTCCCAGTGTATAAATAAAGTATTCAGAGACCAAAATTCTTGACAATTCAAGCGTACTTGCAAAGGAATGAGAACTATACCTTTAGAGTGATGTATTAAGCAGACAGAGGTAGCAACATGCTTCTTGAATCCTAGCACATAAAAAGAATTTGAAAATTTTTCCCATCAGTTGAGTGGAGGGTTGATAATTTATCTAGATTTATTGGTCTAAGTGAAGATAGATAACATAACAGAGAATCTGATTAAAAACTGCCTATGACAAGCAAACAAATGTATTGTTTTTTGAATTTCTTTAGGGGACAATAAAGAGCTTTTTTGTTGTTATCATACAACATGTTTATCTTTCAAATATTAAACTTATCAAAATGCATTTAATTTGAAATATGGTTTCTACATCCTCTTTACCACAAAGTGTTTTTTATACATTTCAATTTTATACATGTTGTATTAATGAAGCAATGCAAAACTTGTTACCCAGTGAGATATTTAAGTGAGAAAGAATATCTTGCTATCCCTAGTGTATGAGGGAATTCCAAGGACAAGGGTTTATAAGAAATATAGTCTATAGTCTTTGTTTGGATATCAAATATAATATAAGCATAATACCAGCCACTACATTTTACTATAGCGTGCAATGCCTTACTGCTTAAATAATTAGAACAAATTTTAAGAAAAGTGATTAACTATGTATACTAGAGCAGATGCAAGCCTACTATTCTTAAGAGAAGATCTCAATTGCCCTCATTAACACCTGCTAAAATTGAAATCCTGACTGTATATGTATGTATAATCAGTCAGATGGATTAGAAAGCTGTGCGCTCAAAGAATGTAGATGGTGATACAAAAAGATTGGCTTACAGAAATACAAGTTGCCTAAATATTTCAAAGAAAGAAGTGTACTTTTTTTTGTTTGTTTTGTACCAGAGATTGAACTCATGATCTCACACTTCTTAGGCTTGAGCCAACTGAGATAAATCCCTTAAATATTTCAAAGTGAAAAAGTAGTTCATGTAAGATGAAAATTAGGTGAGTTGAGAAAGATAAATATAAGGGCAACTATTAGAAAACTCTTGAAATCAAAAATTCATTCACTTATATTATGAAATAAAGATGACTGTGAAACAAAATGGAATTAAATGAATGAATAAATGAATAGAGGAAGTTAACTGAATAATTAATGAATTATCTGTTTTCTTGAGTGACAGCAAAGTCCAATCAGGATTACTTAACTGATATAAAAATTACTATTCAACTAATGGAATGTGTTATTTGTTAATACCTTCTTCCAAGGCTTTCCTCAGTCTGATTTGTATATACAGCTTCTTATTTCTAAGATCTTTTCAGTTATAAACACTGATATATATTTTATCAAAATATGTATTAACATTCAATCCCAGGTACCGATTTTAAAAAATACAAAATATGTATTAACTAATTCAATGTGCTTGTTGTAACACTTGATTCACTTTTTTCTAACTGTTGAGATCTACAGGTACTATGACTTACCTATCTCTACCAATGATCATTTTGTCTGGCTTGTTATTTGTGCTTTTTAAAATCACTTTTTTTAACCCTCATTGATCTAAATTCAGTTCCAATAACTCTGAAACAATTGCACTTATTGTGAATTGCTCTATTGGCCTGACTTGGGTTTTAGCAATTACAAACATAGCCTTTTAAATTTTCTTTACCAAAAAAGAGAGAGACCACAGAAAAATGCTACAGGAGAATATGAGTACATTTTGTCAATGCAAAGTCTGAATGAAGCATAAACATCTATTGTTGTCAATAAGACTATGAAAAAGAATTCACAATCTCAAAGTTATGCTTTCACGTACTTGATCTTGGGGCTAATCACCATCATCCACAGACAAACCACGAATAGCATTTTACATAAGTACTGAATTACTGACACTGAAACTGCAAAGTTGAATTTCAAGCGATAAAATAGGCTAAATAGAATGGATTCCCTCTAACCAAAACTGAGCTAGCTATTATTGAACTCAAAATCCAAAACTTCTAAGATATCAGCTATTCTTTTTGTATTTGGAAAACAAGAAATTTTCCATGAGTGGAGATGCTAACCTATGCTCACATTCTCTGAAACTCTAGATGCCTCTGATCAAGAACTTTATTTTAAAAATAATCTATTCCTTTTGCTCTATGCTGAAATTTGAAATATTGTTTACTGGCTGTACCATCTTTGACTTCATTGTTTTTTGGATCCACACATAATTTATTCACATACAATCCAGTCTCTGTAAGCATTTGACTTTTGCCAACTGACTGAATATAGGGTTTCATTAAGAGAGGAGTGAACAACTCATAAAAGTGTTGGTATCTCCAAAACACATGCTTTGCATGGCCTAATTCTCTTCTGTTTTATTCGGCAGTACTTATACATACAGATGTATTTTATTAGTGTCATATATTATGTCATAAAATATTATGAGATAATTTTACTCATTATATCTCTATTAATTTAGCTTTAGTAAATATTGTATTCTGCATGACAATTACCTAAGGCATGATTTGTGCTAGTACTCACGGGTATAAGTCCTTAACTTATTGAAAATACATGTACTACTTTTTGTCCTCCATTTGTGAAGTTTGTATATGATTTATATTTAAAATGAATGAGACTGTTCAAGGAAATCTAAAAATAAAGATTGTATCAATTTTTATTTGTATGTGACCACTTAAGGATTTCTTGACATATTTTTGATTACTGACTTTTTAAAGCCAATAAACTCAATTATGATGAAATGAAGATGTGAATATTATTTCAATTTTTACTATTTTTATGAAATTGTGTTTTATGGCTTTGTCAAGTGTATTTTAATATTTCTGTATTGTCTAATGTGTGTCTGTCATTTACAGGAGAAGATTTTTGTAATAAAATATTAGAGATATTATAGGATTATGGGGGTTACTAAATAGCAAAAATCAGCCTCTCTGGGATTCAGATCGCAATCACTGGAAAATTATAACATGGTGAAAAACAAGCAGGGAAGTGGAGTCTTAGGAACCAACATGCACAACACAGGAAAATTAGAGTATGCAACTAATTTAAAGGGGTAAAACCATAATGCAGAAAAAAGGGAGGAGCATTCTGCAGTTTCTCCTTACACTCAGGCTTATAGTTCATGACCAAAGAGAGCTGATTCTTTGCTGGTCAATATACCCCACTCAGACCTTGAAATTAAAAACTTGAAGTGCTTTTAATTTCAGACAGGATTTATCTGTAATGATGAAGGTCACTACATATAGGTTAAGGGAATAGATTAAGAGGAAGTCTTGACAATTATATGTGAAGACAAATATATGTGCATCAAATATTACCACTCCAAACTTCATAAAATATCCACTAATGGACATGAAAAATCAGATTAACACTGCAAGAATAGCAATGAGGAATCTCACTTCACCACTTGCAAAATAGAAAGGCTCAGCTAGGAGCAAAATCCAAAAATTAAATACCTGTGTTGACCCAAACCTTCCACCAAATGAGTTTATTGTGACTTACACTTTTTATGCACAGAAAAAGCTACACATACTTTGACTGAATAGTATTTGAACTGAATAGTTGATTCTCTGAAATATGAAACAAGATAAACAAGCACTTAAGCCAATTTTATTTAAAACAGGAACCAAAGAAATGTAACAATGCAATTAAAAATGAAAAGAGTGAAACTGCAGAATATTCTGTCCAAACTCGAAAGATTATGGGCAATTACTCTAAGAACCTATATTGCAGTATAATGTAAACCTTTGAAGAACAGCATCAATTGCTAGATACATAATCACTACCAAAGGTGAACCAAGAAAATATGAAAATCCTAAACATTCCAAAATCAGTCAGTGAACTAAAATATTAAAACACTACCAGCTAACAAAATCCCACATCCCAAACAGATTCATTGTTGAGTTCATTAGATCTACCACCAATACCTCTCAGAGTTTCAGAAATATAAAAAGGAAGGCTGTGGGCAAAAAGTCAATGAACTTCGAGGGAGAAAACTCAGCACAGAGGGTGTCTATTCACCAAAATCAAGATTTGAAAATATGCAAGAAATTACATTTTGTTTGTTAAGCGACAAGAGAGATACACCAGCTTCATCATTGCATGGTTACCATTACATGAATAGATTTAATTAGAAAAAAAAAAACAGCAAAAAATTATTACTTTCTAAGTATATCACTATTGACAGTTTCTAATTAATTTCACTATGATTTGAGAGATAAGTTTGCATGATTATTATCTTTTGGATAGATTATGGTCTTTATTTCTGCTATAATCATGATCTATTTTGCATCAAAAAGGAAAATATCTACCAGACTAATCAAATCTAGGAAGACATAAGATGACTAGTTTCCTACTTTTAAGTGAGAGGCATTGGGTGTTGACACTCATAAATGGAGTACATTTTTTGGCATAACAACAGTGATCTAAGTTTGACTGAGGTCATGGTTGTACATCATTGGAAATGTGTTAAAATATACTGCATCTTACCTCCTAAGTTTGTAAATGGTGCAGTATGCTAACTTTATTTCAATGAAGTTGTTATTTTAACAAACTTAAGAAAAAAGTCAATCAAAGAATTCTTTGACCACATCAGAAGATATAATGTTTTGTGTCTAATTCCATAATTTAATAATTGTGAAGAGCAGCTCAATAAATTGCCTTAATTTTTCAGAGTATTTTACCTAGAAATGAAAGCTACATTGAAATTTGACTCAGCTAGTGAACAATCTCATTGTTTCTCCAAGTAAAATTTATGTATTTTTTCTCTTTTTAGTGCTAAATATGAAAAGTTTAATTAAAGTAAGTCATTGTCACTTCCATTTCTTTACATCACTAGCATATTATGTTGATTGAAAATTGTTTTTATTTATTTTAGTAGATGAGTCTTTTCTTTACATAAAAATGACAATTATATCTCTCTTGCAACAAACTGTAGAAAAATTTCTCTTTCTACAAAGAAGATCTGGTCCTCAGGTTATTTCCTGTCTGTGGGTTGCACTGTGAAGTTCACTGTGCATCCATATATAAAGACTGTGGATACATAGAAACAAAATTTGGAGAATTATGTGCATTACTACTCTCTAAATCATAGGCTTTAAAAATGGCTGCACACTTCTTGAATGACAAGTTTTGTAGAATGTTTGTCATATCTTTATTTCCCATTTCTATTTCTTCATCTGAGATGTGAATGGTCATCACAGATGCCCATTTTTGGGTTGGATCTTTGAAATTTGAAGGCTTGATGTTATTCAATGTTTTATATTTTCTAGAGCTAATGTCTGTCTGAGGGACAGGTGACTAAAATTCTTTCCCATTCTGTAGGTTTTCTTTACACTGTGTTGTGATTTATTTTGAAGTAAAAAGCTTTTTAATTAGATGAGATCCCAATTGTAGATTCTTTGAAGTACTTCTCATGCAGTTTGCATTTTATTCATGAACTTTGCCTACCCCTATGCCTTCAAGATTTCTACCTATATTGTCTTCCCGTAGATTTGCTGTTTCCATTTGAAAATTTAGATCTTTGATTGATTCTCACTTTAGTTTAGTGCATAGTTATAGACATGGTTCTAGTTTTAGTCTTTGACCTGTGGAATATCAGTTTTTCCAGCACCATTTATTAAAGTGGCTATCTTTCCTCTGTGAACATGTTTTGCCCCTTTGTGAAACATAAGGTTGTTGAGTGTCTTTGTAGTTGTGTTTGCATCTTCTAAACTATTCCATTGATTCTCAAGTCTGTTTTTTTTCAGTTTTGTTTCATTTTGTTTTTCTTGCTTTTGCAATAAAATACTAATTCTATTCTGTAGCTTTGTGGTAGTATTTCAAGTCAGGGATTGAGATGCCTCCTATCTTGCTTTTTTTTATTCAGTATTGCATTTACTATTCTAGGTGTATTTATTTCCAAATAAATTTTAGGAATATTTTCTCTAGATATGTAAAGTATGTTAATCATATTTTGATTGGGATTGCATTAAATCTGTGTAAAAGTTTTGGAATTATGGCCATCTTCACTGTGCTGGTTCTTCCTAATGAAAACAAGTGATATCTTTCCATTTTCTGACATCCTCTTCAATTTTCTTTTTTATAATAATATAGTTTTCAATGTATAGATCTATTACATCCTTTCTTAGGTTGATTCCAAAGTTTTCATTTTTTGGATGCTATTGTGAAAGGTTTTATTCCCATAATAACTCTCAGTGTGTTTGTTGTTTGTTTACAGGAATGCTATTGATTTTTAAGTGTTGACTTTGTATCCAGCTACATTGCTAAATTTGCTTATCAACCCTAGCAATCTTTTGATTGATTTTTTTGGAGTCTTCTATGTAGCGTATCACATAATCTGCAATCAGTGATAATTTAACTTCTTCCTTTCCTATGCTTATTCCTTTTATTTTTCTCTTGTTTAAGTGCTCTGGCTAATATTTCCAGAACTATATTGAATAGGAAAATTTATCTGGTATTTTTACAATATGTCATATTACTCAGCTATAAAAAGGATAATCATGAAGCTTCTATGGGCAAATGGAGGCAACTAGAGACTATACTTAAAAGTGAAAGAAAACAGACTCACATTTGTAAATATCATAGATATTTAACTATGTTACTAATTCTCTGTTAGTTCATCAAAAATATCAGTTTGTGTTGTCATTATTTGATTGTTTGATCATTTTTAAGACTACATTTCATAACCTGAACAGCTACTTCTAAGATGATGAACATACTAACTAGTGTTAATTTATAACCTTTAAAATTATGTATTATTTCTTTGTTCTATTTTGCTTTTTCAAAATAATATTTTCAAAACATGTCTACACACAACATTTGGCCATTTGTTCCATATTAAGATATTTTTTCCCCTATGGGTTCTGAAAGGGAAATAATTACAAAAGATATATGAATTTCTGGTTTTAATTTCCTCAGTTTCCAATATCTTGAAGTGGTAGAAAAGCCAGACTAATAAGGAAAAAATTAGAGATATACATGGAGAAGAAGGGAAATCTAATATTATTCTCTAGTGGAACTGAACTAAACTCTAAGAACTTCAGCTGATACTCCTAACTAAAAGAATATATTCCTTCCGTTTGCTGTCTTACTGTCCAGTTATGAACAATTATTCAGAAAAAATAATACTCATCTAGAAGTTACTGAAGACTATGTGTAGAAAAGTTCTTTTATTACTCAAATCCAATGTATTATTAGGTTACAACATTTGATGAAGGAAGCTAATTACAACAAACAAAATTTTTGAAACAAGTAGAAAATTTGAAGGATATAGTTGGTATTTCTCTAGTGATGTGCACTGTTAAAACTCATGCTAGGAAAAATACCTGAATTATCAACGTGCTATGAAATTGAATAATTTTATCTGCCCTAAGTCATTAGTTTTCCCATACAGACAATCCTATCTTTCTCTTATACCTTTGTTCATGAAAATGTGATTCTCCAAAACTTCAAATGATATTTTTTAATCCCACTTGCAGACCATTTTCCGAAAATTTCTATTTTCTGTCTCCATAATTTTCTATTTCAATGCAGCTTCAGGGTTCCCTTTGCTCTCCTTACTTCATTTTTCCAGATTATTTTTTTTAGTTCCATGAAACTAATAATTTTTTTAGTAAGTTCAACTCAGGTTATTTTGAAGTCCTTCTCCTCTGTTTTAACTGTCTAAATGAACTCTCTTTTACTACCATAAACATCTACCTACCTCAGATGTTCTTTCACACACACACACACACACACACACACACGCACACACACGCACACACACACAAAACATCGAGGGAATTACATTCTATTCAAATTAAAAATGTTTCTGAAAATACAACAAAGTCTTCAGCCTTCCCTCTTTTCCCAAATCAGCAAACTGTGGCTTCACTTAGTCTCATTATTTTCAAGATTTACAATGAAATACATGTGAAAACTAAGTAGAATTGTTACAGGGACACTGACATTTGAATGGCACATTCTTGAAACAGGATTACAGTATATGGGTAAATCAAGAAGGCTTGTAAATCATGGACGGTCATCTGGTAATGACTCTATTCTTGGTGGTGGAGCTAAATGAAATTGTCTCACTTCTAATGTCATACACCTGAAAAGCTCTAATCTCTCTTTTTTTTCTTGGCTGTCTTGATAAACTTGTGAAAACAAAACAAGCAACATTTTATGAGAAGGAAGGTAACAGTTGCAGCACAAGCCAGGAGGAAGCCAATCACATCCAGAGAGTGGTACTGGTACCAGGTGAGGTTCTGGGCAAGAGGCCTCAGGTGCTTGGCCCCCTTGTGGCGCATGACAAACTCGATCCAGAAGACTGCTCTGTCCAGCGGCTTCATAGGTTGATCATGGTGAATAGTTGATAACCTCAGAGCATTGTCTTTATAGCTGAAAGAAAATTAAACAAATTCAGAATTATTTAGAAATGATAGAATGAAAATTTTAGGTACTTCTAACATTGAATCCTGAAATTAAAAAAAAATAAACAAACCTGTTAATATACCAGTTGTAAAGATCAAAATCAGTATCATAATTTAAAGATAAAACCCAAATACTTATCATGGTTCCTCAAACAGGTGTGAGGAATGTTTTTAAGGATGACAGTATTAACTAAAAAACAACAAAACAATTTTATTTACAGATTAATCATAAAAACCATAAATCTGAATGTCTTTCCTGAACAGTTCACAGAATGTTGTTTACTTTCTTGTATATATATATATATCTTTTGAATACACAAATGGCAAGTATTAACCCTTTCAAACTTCATATGTTTTCACATTTCATTGACATTCCTCTGTGACCATCCCCACTATTCCTCACATAGCTTTTACAAACTGTTTCAGAATTGACACTTTGCTTAAAGCTTGCACACATTTGTCCAGTAAGAATCTTAAAGATGTTTTGCTAACAAACCCACTTGGTTACTAATGATGGCTTGAGCATTAAGAAAGTTTGTATTTCATCAATTTTATTTCAGACTTTTTAGTACTTTCTTGGGATTCATGTAAGAAGTTAATGATTAGCATGATGTAGTTTTCAAAAGTTTGTACTCACGAAGGGTTGTGAATGACTTTCTTCAGTGCATTTAGCAAATCTGTTGTTGATATTTTTTTGAAATCCAATTTGACAGCTGCTCCTTTAGCCTCCATGTAAGCAATGTTATCATGTTGTTCCACAAACAAGGGAATGCCCACCATCGGGATTCCATGGTAGATTGCCTCATAAACTCCATTGGCTCCACCATGAGTTATGAAAGCTCGGGTTTTTGGATGACCTTAAATTAGGTGAATGTCAGAAACATAATTAATAATAAAAGTTAGAAATATAATCAGAAATTCACCTTAAGAGTCATTGGAAGAAGTG
>PVJX010050161.1:0-10791 GCA_004027295.1 Dolichotis patagonum | reverse complement strand
ACACTGATTCTCTCATTTATCCTCAAGGGCTTTTGATTATCACTAGGGGACTAAGGAACAGAGGGAATAGACATACAAATGCATATCCTTTGAAAGTTCACAAAATGCTTTTGCACCCAGCATCTTGTTTGAGATTCATAAGTGTAGGAGATCTACAGAGGTTATCTTGCCTTGTTTGTGAAAGGGCAGCTTTTGAAAGCCAGGGCTTCAGGCTCCAATTGTCTGCTTCTTTGTACTACCTTCTAAATGCCTCAAGGGCAGAAGCTTTCTGCACTACTGTTGATATGGGCAGTAGTGATGTTTTTAATTTATTTATTTATAATTACTTTTTTGTAGTTTGATACAGGGTCTCACTGTGTAGTCCAGGCTGGCCTTGACTTTTCTAGATAGCCCAGGTTGGCCACAAACTTTTAGCAATCTTCCTGCCTCAGCCCCCTAAGTGCTTGGATTACAGGTATGTACCACATCTGGCTTTTGCTGTTCTCTAACTTATGAGCCTGGATGGTAGCTAACTTCAGAAGCAGTGAGTCCTCCTTCCACTGCATCGTTTGTTCTCCATTTCTTACACTTTGATACTTTATTGAAGGTTTGCAACCTTGAATGTATTTTCTATAAATGTCTCTTTTTTTCTGACCACAAGTAATGTTTTAGCCTCTACAGTTTTCAAGGGTCATTATGCATAAATTCAAAAGTGATCCTTACTTTTAAAATCTATACCTCTTTCTAACAAACATCTTACAATAGACTTCCAAACCTCTACCACCTCACTTTTTGCCCCTTGGAAACATACCAGTATGCATCTTTTTTTTGGGGGGGGCAAGTGATCTCACACTTGCCAGCCAGGCACTTATGCCACTGAGCTAAAACCCCAGCCCCAGTATGCATCTTCTTACCCAACTGGAAGTCCAGATTTCTGGTTGGGATAGTCTTCATGTTATCCTTAGCAACAGCCAAATTTTACTAATCTTTATTTCCTGTTTTAAGAAACCAATATATCTATTTTTTCTGTAACACAAGATAACAAGATTGATAGGATATTTGAAACTATTTTTTTTCCTGTAGAAGACCATATGGATGGCCCTCTTTAAATGCAGAACGATCAACTCTGCATTAGTTAAACTAAGCCCTATGTCTATGTACTGATATGTATAGAGCTGGTTAAGCAATTTTTAATTGGCTCTAAGCAATGTAAATAAGGCTATCTGAGGTACTGATATGTAATCCTTGAAGCCAGTGACAGTTTTTGTTTTCTCACATCATGTTTCTTATAAATAGTTGAGCACACAGAGGGATGCCATTGCTTCATAGCTCAGGGAATGTCAACTGGGTTTGACCCTCAAGATTAGGAGCTGACTTCCCAGGGCACAAAAATTTATGTATCAGAAACTGAGCAATAGCTTCCTAAATTATTTAAATGCTACCCCAATTGAGTTGTATAGATTGGTCTATATATATATATATATATATATATATATATATATATATATATTGCATCAAGGGGCAAGAACTTGTATTGCTAGAAAAGATAGAGTGAAAATAAAGTAAATTCTCATGTACTAATTGTTATCTAATCCATTGTATCACACCTGAAATTATTTCTAGGGACTCCACAATAATAATATGCAGGATATCTGGAGTTTGGATTCCAGTCAATTTAATGGAGACTTGGTATCATTCACCTACTGCCCTCTTGGTAGAGGCCTTAATTAAAAGATTTAGCAATAATACCAAGAAAATGCTTAGATTGATTATTGCAGGGATTACTCCCATAGTATTTTGATAACCAACACAGCTGTTGGCTCTATGGCTCTAGCCTATTCAGTACAAATTGCTCACTTTGTAGACAATTAAACAAAAACTGCTGATAAGAGCTAAAAAATTTAGTGAGAAATTGATATAAAGTTGTAAACCCAACTGAACATTCTAAAAACTTCCATCTTTGGGATGAGAGATCAGATTAAATGTTTATAGTTACAACAGGTTTTTTTTTTTAAAACTAGGGATTGAACTCATAACCTTGCACTTGCCAGGCAGGTACTTACAACACTGAGCTAAATCCGCAACCCTACAACAGGATTTAAAGTGTCACTATAACATGACATTACATTACCATTACATAAGTAATGGTAATATTACATTACATATTACATTACCATATAACAAAAGCCTACATCCTTCAGGAATGATTAAAAAATGTGTATATATGAGGAGCAATGCATCAACATATTACTATGGATATAGATGCCTTTCAGAGACTAGTGCTGTCTATGTTACAACACACAGCTACTTTTGATACCCAAATAAAAGATTGGGATGTTTGCTGATGCTATAAAGCAGTTGAACCCATTTGTATATCCTAAGGCTCACTTTTGGTTTTATATCAAAATTAGTATACTCATTCTCTTGTTTTTATTCATCTCATTGAAGTTGGTCATAAAAAAGTCACACCCAGTGATGACTACAGGCTATACAACCATGACTGACCCTGCTCAAGTTCCTTCAAATAGACAAGAAACAGAGAGATGTAGAAGATCATGTGGATGGCTCTCTTTGAATGCAGAACAGTCATCTCTGCTCTGTTAAACCAAGCCCTATCTCCATGTATTGATATGTATAGAGCTGGTTAAGCAATTTCCTTCTCCCTTCAATCGGCTTTAAGCAATGCAATTAAGGCTAACTGAGGTACTTATATGTCATCCTTGAAGACAGCTGACAGTTTCCCGTTTCCTCACATTGTGTTCCCTATAAGTGCTTGAGTACAGCAGATGGCAGAGCCACATCGCTCCAGAATATCAACTGGATTTGAGCCTCAAGATAAGAGGCTATGACTTCTCAGCGCACAAAAGTTTATATACCAGAAACAGGAGCAACAGCCTCCTAAATCATTCAAATGCTACCCCAATTGAGTTATATAGATTGGTCTTTCTGCATCCCCTCCCCACATATTGCAGAGGTGCTTTCTCATCACCTGGTCAGCTCAGCTCACATTTTTTACATAATTCCCACCATTCTCACCATCACTCATCCTCAGGTCTCTCCCTTCTTCATGAGATAAAATTCTGGGTGAGGCCTTTGATAAAGGCCTTTATTCTGTGAATCCTCACCTGGACTGGATTCGGGACCCCCTTGGCTACCTATAATTATAAATATGTCTTAGTGTCTTTATTCTTGCCATGGGTTGTACTGGAGGTGATAGATTAAATTAACTCACTAGGATTCCAATAACGTTTCCATGGGATTATAAATATAACTTTCTGGACTCAAATTAGATGGAAAAAGGGATTACAATACTTGGATTACAATATTATAAGGGATTACAATACTCTCCCACCCTGATTATACAGCCCCTTGAGAAACACAGCTTTATTATTACTTATCAAGCTTTACTATTTTTTTTTAAACAGTACTGGGGACGGAACTCATGACTGCACACTTGCAAGGCGGGTGCTTATGCTGCTGAGCTAAATCCCCAGCAGCAAGCTTTACTGTTTTTATAACTGTTTCGTATCTGTCACACTGAACTATGACTTCCTTGAAGACAGGAATGTAACTCAGTTAATCATCATATTTGCATGCACCATGCAGAGTGCTTGGTGTGTAATTTGTTGAACAAATGAATCGATAAAGAATAACAAAAAAATACATTTTGAATGCTACTGCATTATTTTCCCTGTGACTTGTCCTGTTTTCAACACAGGTAAAAATTAGACGTATAGTGTCATTGAAGATGACAACAGTTCCCTTCTTTTTTTCCCTCATTCTCATTATTATCCCAGTGAGTATTTACTTTTTGGGCTCTATATTGACTTTCCTTGATAAACTATGCAATCCCTTCTTTTTATCTTGTATAATTAAACTGACAATACTTGTTTACAATTGAATACAAGACCTCTAAAAATCAAGACTACCAAAAAAGACCAGTTTCACCCTCTAATCTGTTATCATAATTCTCCAAGAGGGGAGTCATTCAGCACTGTAATTTAGAAGGTGTCATATCAAAATAAAAGTGCAGTTCAGCTTCATGTGGTCAGCCTACTTTTTATACCTGACCTTTAAATTAACTTTATATTGATAGCTGTTTACATTTCTATTATGCCCACTAGACCATGCATTTCAAACTATCTGGAGTGAAGATCCAAGTGTTTTGCATATTTGTGGTTTTCATTCTATCAAAACTTCTATAAAATATAAAACAAACAAGTTATCAGACAAATATAATGAAAAAAGTCATATAAAATAAAAGCTCCATGTTATTAACATGAAAAAGTTCTTTGTTAAATTTGTATAAGCTTCCCAAATGGTTACTCTCAACAGCTACTATACTTCCTTCATTGTGAATCAATCTATACAGCAAGATATGAGGTATACTATCTGAGATTTTGTGTGTATCCAGGACTTACCCAAGCCTTCTTAAAGCCTGAGTTTTCTTGGATTCCCAGAACTTAGCCTCCATCATGCATAGTGATCACCATGTCTAAGTGAATACATGTGACCTTCTTTAAAGGACTATCAACCATTGTGGTCATGAGTTAGAATTGATGCAAATGACCTTGTACTGTAACAAAAAGTACAATCGATAGAGACTGACATGGGTTAAATTTCTGGTTTAGCAATTATGGACTATGTGTCCTCCATCAAGTTATCTTTTCTGTGCCTCAGTTTCTTAATTGATAAGATAGGGATAATTACAATACTTATCTCACAGTGATGTTTTTAGGATTAAAAAATTTGATGTATTTCAAATACTTTACAAAATACCTGGCACAGAATACAAACTCATGAAGTTTCACTATTATTATTATTACTCTAATACACTATTATTGTTACTATTTAGATCATTTGGGTTCTTATAACAAAATACTATAAAGTGAGCAACTTTATTTTTTATTTTTTTTTGGTACCGGGGATCAAACTCATGACCTCATGTTTGCCAGGCAGGCGCTTAATCCACTGAGCTAAACCCCTGGCCTGAGTGAGCAACTTTTAAATAACAGAAATTTATTCCTCACAGTTCAGGAGGTTAGAAAGTCCAGGATCAATGTGCTAGCTGATTTGGTATCTTGTGAGGGCCCACTGTCTGATTCACAAATGATGCCTCCTTTCTGTTTCCTCACATAGTGAAAGAGGTAGACTAGCTCTATGAGGTTTCTTTTATAAGAGCTAATCTCCAAGAGGCTTTGCCCTGTGACCTAATAAATTCCCAAAGGCCCCACTGTTTACTACAATCACTTTGGAGGCTAGGATTTCAACATGTGAACTTTGGGAAGAGGGACACAAGCATTCGGACCATAATAGTAGTGACTAATGAATCATGTTATGCACTGTTTATTTCACAAGAAGATAGAAAGTACAAAGCTATATTTCACAGGCCTTTCACCTTATGACTGTAATAACAGTATATCTTAGGCTGGGCAGGACTGCTGTCTAAGGCATGCTATTTCTCCTCTTTTCCCTTCTACTCAAGGTGATTTCTCGTGGTTCCTTTCAAGGCTCCTGCAACTATCAAACCCTTCTACTTCCCATTTTTTCCTTATACTCAACTGGCTAATTCTTACTTCTTGATATTTTCAGAGGACCACCCCCAAATTGGAATGTCCTCTTCATTCTTTGTCATAGTCATTTTCCTTGCTCAAAATCAATTATCAAATTAGCTCCCACAAATAATGGTTCTCAAACTTTATTGTTCATCAGAATCATCTAGGAATACTGTTAAGCATGAATTCCTGAGCTCTAATAGAAGTTCTGATTTATGGGGTTTAGGGTAGGGTCCAAGAATTTGATTTTTTATAAAACCATCTTTCTCCACCCCTCCAACTGCCAGCATCTCTCTGAAGCATTAACTTTTATGGATCACAGATTGAGAAATACTGTTGTATAAGAAAACACTAATTAACATCACTTGAATCAATTCTTTCTCCTAATTTCCTGAAATGCTAATACTTTTAATAAAGCATCACCTTATTATCTCAGCTCCATTAACTTGGAATTCTTAATATTTGGATAGAAGCCAGGCTGCCAAAAAGAGAGGTGAGAGGCTGAAGATGAATCTCCCTTCAACATGATGAGTGGCACTAACCATGAATATTTCAATCAGTGCCAAATAATTCCTTGCTGATTTATTCATTTGCTTAAAGTTTCTTTATTAGTCCACTCAAGATCTCATCCACAATTTTTGTTCACTTGGACTCTTTCCCTAGTCTCTTATCTGATCTCTGCAACTTCCACTCTTGCTGCCCAGCCACTCTTTCTCTACACAGATACATATGTGCCCTTTAAAAACAATGAAAAATAAAAATAAAATTCTGGCTGGGTATGGTGGTTATGCCTTTAATCCCAGTACTCTGGGAAGCTGCAGCAGGAGGATCACAAGTTCAAGCCCAACTTGGGCAACTTAGTGAGACTGTCTTAAAAAAAAAGTAAAAGAAACAATTACAAAAATAGATGTAGCTCAGCATGCAGGTCCTGGTTCAATCCCTGGTACAATAATAAAATATAAAATAAAATAAAATAAAATAAAATAAAATAAAACAAAATAAAATTCTATGGTATTACCTAAGTGAATAACATCTTATGATGATTCTTTGTTAATTTTTGGATAATCAAATACCTTATCAGGGTTTATGTGCCTTGCTAGATTCAGATTATTTCACTCTCCCCTTTTCTTTGTTACAAGATTAGAACACAAATTCTTCCTGCTATAGAGCCTATGTATGTGCTCTTCCATCAATTTAGAATGTTATCAGCATTCCTTCACCACCCTCAATATTACTCAAACACATACTTAGTCAACCTTCTTATGGTTCTTGACTAAAATGTTTTCTTCCATGGAGATTGTTCCCTGGCCTCCTGCTATAGGTAAGCATCTTTTGCTATATATGCTTCCAAAGAATACTTCCTCAGAATATTTGTATCAGTTGTGGTTGGTATCTGTGAAGGATTGATAATTGGTGGTCAACTTGTAATACCAGCTGAACCAAATCAGCACTGTGCTGAGTGTGGATGGCCCACCTGAGACTTGTTGCCAACATAAAAAGGAGAACTGGAGAGGAAGAAGTAATATCATTGGTTCTCAGTGGTGTTAGTTCTGTTGCCATGAGTTCTCTTGGAGGAGCTTGTCAGGTTTCTTTCTTGATATAAATTTAGCTGTTCTCACTGTCAGCAGAGCTCAGGACCTTGTTGCTGAGAATGGATATGGTTCACTCTGAGGGAGATCTGGTCTTTACCACTTCCTAGTTCCAGAGGGAAAGATGGTGTGCTGTTCAATCTTCTGGAGAAGCTTGTCATGCTGGCTTCCTGATATGAACTCAGTTGTTCTCATTGTTGGAAGAGCTTGGGACCTCATTGTCACTGAGGTACTTTGCAGAGAAGCTTTGGTCCTTTGAGTGTTGTTTCCTGGTTCTGGTGCAGAGCACTCAACCTACAGGCACAGAACCTTCATACCACAGACACAGACTTTCTAGCTTCCAACGCTGACCTTTGGGCCATCTCAGCACAAATCTGTGAAACAGACTTACATGAGTCATTATTGTGGGCTCCAGGCCCAGTTGGACTCATGGGGGGCATTGTCATAGGCTCTAGGTCTTCATATGAACTCATGCAAGACATTGCTGTGGGATCAAGGCCCTCAGTTGGATTATTTGAGTCTTAGTGTGTGGACAGATTCCCTACACTCTTTCTTTCGTGTTTTACTCTGGGGACTATCATAAAATAATACTATAAATTATGTGTCCGGTATGTAATTGTTTTCCTTGCAATCCATGACTACAATAGTATCAGCATAATTATTTGATTAAAGCCCATCTCCTCTTCTAGAAAGTAAGTTTCATGAAGCCCCAAAGCATGTCTATTTTTGTTTATAACTACATCCTCAGTAACTAACATAATAACCAGCAGATAGTAAGTGATTAATAAATATTTCAGAGAATGGACAGAATGAATGCCTTTTTTTTCCTTACCACAGCAGCTTACTTTGCCCTCAACTTTCCTTCCAAACTTAACATTATCATGACTCTGTGTAGGAGTGTCTGTGTGTGTGTGTGGGGGGGGATGTCTTCAAACTCTTCCTGGAGGGAAAACCTGGCCAAGGTAATAGCTTCCAAAACCTACCTACATAATCTTTAAGCTTTAGACTAGTTCCATCAACCAGAAGACAAGAGAACCATGACACTGATAACTCCTGCTCATTGACCTGTGTGCTCAGTAGCTAGCTTGTTCCTATCAGCTGGTAATAATGGGATCCATTTTCTAGTCATTAAGTTATAGTTCAGCATCATCAAATCTTTTTATCTATCACCTTAAGCAGCAATTTTCCTGTGACTAAGTTATCTATCCCACACTTATATGCATGGAAGTATAGTTCTTGAAGAGAAAATTAAGGAGCAGTGATAACAAGAAATCACTGGTGAGGGTGATATGGAATTGGCAGCTAATGTAGTGTGATATGTCACTTCTTGGCAGCACATGTCATTAGGAATTTCACATAAGGGTTAAGGCAGCAGTGTACATTGGTACCACCTCAACAAACAAGAAACTTTCAATTAAAGTTACATCTAGGTCCAAGAGCTTACATATATTTACTCCTTGTCTCTAAGCTTGTGATTCACCCAATTAATCATAGACACATAAAAGACTCAAAAAATTTGCCCTTGGAGATAATTCAAGACTTGGCAGGAGGATGGCAAGTTTAAGCACAGCTTGGGGAATTTAGCAAGACCTAGCCTCAAAATAAAAGAACTTGGAAAGGGCTAGCCATGTAACTCAATGTGAAGGTTCTAGAACTGGGTTCAATACCCAATATCACATACAAAAAGAGACTTGAATTTTTAAAATCTCTGATTGAATCAATATGTTGCCTTTGCTTCCATAGATAAACTCTACCTAAATTTTATGACTCTGCATGGATTGAGGCTTAACATACTAATAGTCAATGAAAAGTTTTAACTACACAGCAACTGGAGAATTCAAACAATATTTTAACTGGTCATAATTTTTTAAAGATTATAATATCACATGCTCTAGCTTTTATTTTATCTGAGGAAAAGCATGCCATAGGAAGACTATAACAGTGATTAGTCTCATAATTATTTTATTTGCTTAAATGTTCTGCTATTTGGATTTTTCTCCAACTGTGACTATTTTAAACATCCTTTCAAATGATGCAATTAACAATATTCTTCAACATCTGAGATATTGTTGGCAGGACCTGTGGGTCTGAGTAATTTGGGTGGCTTTCTACAGAGCTGGCAAAGCCATTTTAATATAATTATGATTCAAATGAATGTGTTTTGTGTATGTTATGATTTTTCCTTTTAAGTTATAACTGGGAAGTCAAATAAAATCAAACAAAAGTAGGGCTCATCTAAAAATATAAAAATAAAATATTCTGCCAAAGTGTTATATTTTTCAGATAATTTTAACCCATCCTCTGCTAACTCTTCCATTGGACTCTGATTAGGAAGCCTATTGAAAAATTTCCTTCCTTGGTTATACTCAAATTTTCTATTATCTGATTCCAGGTTTCTCAATAAAATCATCTGCTGTATGAAATAATTTTCCTGTTGCTAAAGAGTCATTTGGAAAATGTTTGCAAAGTGTCCATTAGATATAATTATTCTTTGCCTACTCCATTTTCCTAAACTCCATTGAAAATATGCATAAATTATTTTAAAATGAGGCTATGAGTGAGATCAGATGATGAGATCCTGCATGACCCAGGTACTTTCCCATGGTCAATGGGCTGTGGATCAACACTGGACCCAAAGGCAGGCTTTATGGGCTGACTTGTGGCCCATGAAATGCTCAGATGTAATAATTTTAACCCATACAATCCTGACTCATAGGGCACTTCTATTTGAGACTTTAAAAAAGTCTGTTGATCAGTAGTGGAGAAACGAGATGCAGATTGAATAGCAGAGCTGAGCCAGTAGCATAGCTGTAGAGGATGGAGAAGTAGAACACTCCTTTGTAAGAAGATAACATAGCTTACCTTGCATAATGAATAATTGTAAAGATATTTAGATGATTTGTTTTTCATATTAACTTTCAATAACTAAGATATGCTGAGAATGTCACTAACCTGTATAACATGAGTATGGGCTACTATATGAATCAATTTCTCAAAGTTTTTTGAAGTCTATTCGTCAATATAGATCAAATTGAAACTGAGCTAAAAAAGAACCTAGCTCTTCTCATTCCAAATTTAATGATTTTGTGAGATAAACCTTGCTTTCTATCAGAAACTTTAGCTTTCAATTAATTGAAAAGCTATAGTTTGAGATACTGTGACTTCTGATTTGGTACTATCAACTGCATCAACACTATGGAGCAGTCATGTGAGGAAAGGCTGGTGATAATTTTGAGATGATAGTGATATAGGGGAATGAAACTCAACCTACTAGATGTCCAGTATGAGTTTGTGTTCTCTAAAATCAAAAGAATGAATTTTAGGAATTACAGAGGTTAAGGGTGAAATGTATTTATTGAGAGAAAGAAAGCTTTTGAGAGAGAGAAAGAGAGAGAGGGAGAGGGAGAGGGAGAGAGAGAGAGAGAAGGGGTTCTCAGTAGCTTGCCAAAGACACTGTCTTTTCTAGGGACTTTTATAGAACAAACCCATGAGATGATGTAAGATCGGTGTCGCGCAGAAGAAGACTCCAAGGACTCAAGTCTCGTATGGTGACGGGGGTTTATTTCCACGCGCATGGGGTCCACCAAGCAAGCAGGCCAGGAGGACCCCGAGTGGGGTTTGTGCAGGGTTTTTAAGCTATAGAACAAAGGGAGGTGGGGATAATGCAA
>PVJX010050160.1:0-10791 GCA_004027295.1 Dolichotis patagonum | reverse complement strand
AATTCGTGTATATGCATTCAAATACTTCTATGTGGAACCATTTGTATCTACATTGTTAAACATAAGTTCAAACAAATGTCCTCAACTCTATTACCACAAGGATCATTCTAGCTTCTTTTTACTTATATGTACATTTCAATAGTGAGAAACCTGGCATCCACCATATACCATCCATGTACTTAATTGTTCCATTCCATTATGAATGGGTAGCAGTATTAGCATTGCGAACCTGTACCCTCATGGGTACTTATCAATTAGGGTACAGGTCATAAATGTAGTTCCATTTGCCTTTAGTCTTCCAGATGCTAAACATTCTCAAAGATACTTAGGTCAGTAGCATCTTTTCTCCAATCCCTTCAAAAAAGTTGTTTTACATATTTGAAAAATATTTAGATTCTATTCACACAGTCTTTCTCTCCTGGAATTCCTTAATCCCCTAAATAATTTTAAATATTTGTAACTAAGAGTCATTCTTCATTCTGCATAATTATATGCACTTTGGCAAATGTATGGCTTGCCTCCACAATAACTGTATTTTCCAAAAAATCCCATGTTCTATGTATTCCCTTCTTTCCCCCCCTGAAACTCCTAGCAGCCAGTTATCATCTTGATGTCCTTATGGTTTTACATTTTCTAGAATGTAGTTCAGTGCAAAGTTCAGTGCAAAGGTCCTGGTTTTGATCCCCAAACCAAAAAACAAAACAAAGACAAACAAACAAAAACAACGAAAAAAGCCCTAACCCTTAATACTATAAAGTCTTGGCAAAATTGTGAGAAAGAATCTCTGAGAGATTCCTGCTTATTGAAAGTTGAAGATATAAATATCATAGATAGTATTACAGCAGTTTCACTCCTAGGATTATAACCTAGAACAATTCTTTTTTTTTTTACATTAAAAACACTTATTATTTTAACAGCCATTGTATTCTTACTATGTAGTTCTTTCTAGAGATTTGTTAGCTATAAATTACCAGTGAAAAAACTAATATTAAAATATCCTATTAACGAAGAACAAAGGCCTCTTTCTGCAAGCTTTTTAGAGGAGTCCTACCACTTGCAGAAGAAGTGAATTTTCCTCACCCTCCGTTATCCTCAGTCATTGCCTGAGAGCAGCCTTTAGGAAGAGCATTGCGAGCACACCCTGGTGGACGAGTCAGGACACTGCACCTGATGCATCTCTAAGATGCTGTTTCTGCTTAGACAGTAGTTGTTTGTTAATTTCTCCTAACAGGATGCTCAAAACCGGAAATCTGAGGGCCATATTTTTATTAAAATATCATTCTCAGAGTAGCAGCATAAGCATTTCCTGGAACTTGATAGAAATGCAAACTTTCTTTCTCTGCTCCAGAGCAACTAAGTCAGAATTTGAGGGTGAATCTATGCTTTTAGTAGATCTTTCAGGTGACTCTGCTGCATGCTAGTGAGGATCACTACAAGAGAATGATCCTTTCTCAACGTTTTTGACTAAGATCTACAGGAAGAACTGCAGTTTATAATGTAGCCAACATACAACTCTCCCTCTCCTTCCTCCCTTGCTTAAATTTACACACATAAAATAGAAGCTTTAAGAAACAGTGACTAAGCCAGGGAGGTTGCTCAGTGGTATAGCACTTGCCTGGCAAGTGAAGGCCCTGGGTTTGAGTCCAGGTACAAAAATCAACCAACCAAACAAACAAATAAACACCCGATGACTATTCTCACTGTACAGAACACATTTAGATATTAGATATTTTCTATTATATTTTATTTCTTTTTTTTAAATTGCTAGTTTTTACCTACTATTTGTAACTTAATTCTGAAAAGCAGCATTCTGGAGAAACTCTTACATATGTACAATAAGAGATATGAACAATGACATTACAAAATTATCTGAAACAGAAAAATAATAGGAAAGATAAATCTTTGGAAAAATAGATAAATGAATTCTACATTCAATGCTGTATAATTCTACAATACAATGCTAAATAGCTTCTTGTACTGGAAACTTAAAAAGTTTAAGTATATTGAGTGAAAAATTCAAGTTATAGAAAGAATATAACATCATCTATAGTTTTGAAATATATAAAACTATATTATTTATGAATACTGATGACACTTGACTTATGATGGGGTTATAGTCCAACAAAACCATTGTAAAATGAAGATATGATAAGGTGAAAGTGCATTTAATGCTAGGTGTGGTGGTGCACACCTGTAATCCCAGCACTCATGAAGCTGAGGTAGGAGGATCACTGTGAGTTTGAGGGCATCCTGGGCTACATGAGCAAGTTCAAGGCCAGTCTATACTATATAGTGTGACCTTGTCAAAAAAGAAGAAAGAAAAAAAGAAAGAAAACAATGAAAATTCATTTAATATACTTAATTTATGGAAAATCACAGCTTAGTAATATAGTACACTGTAGACTATCAATTGATGCCCCTTCTGATCACATGGCTGACTGGGAATGACAGCAAGCTATGGCAACTCCGCATCACAAGAGGTTACCATACTACGTATCATTATCTTGAGGAAAAAAAAACAAACTTCAAAATACAGTTTCTACTGAATTCTTATTGCTCTCACACAATCAAAATTAAAAGCATGTAATTTAAGGTATTGAAAGTTAGGGATTGTCTGTATATAAAGACAAAATGTAAAAGAAAATGAAAACAGCAAATTCATAATAGTGATTATATATGGTTAAGGAGAAAAGAGAATGGGATTGGTGAGGAATACATGGATGTCTTTAGGTATATCTATGATTCTTTTTTAATTAAGCAAATATAAAGAATATTAAGATGATAAATATGGTTGGCTTGGTACACAGGTGTTTGCTGTATTATTCTATAAATCTCTGGTATATTAGTAATATTTCATAATAAAAAGTAAAGTAAAAAATCAAGCAACCCTTAAACAAATAGTGAGAACATATCAGAAATTTGACCACTCAAAGGCAAGTGCTTTAATATCCCTTGCCCTCAACAGTTTTTTTTTTTAAAATACACTGGTAGAAATTTGCAATATTATTTTGTTTTTGTTTTTAATTAGACACAATAATTTAACACTCTAGGGCAGTGGTGGCAAACCTATGACACATTTGCTGCAGTGAAGTATTTGTAACAGTGAAAGTCCTAAAAGATTTGTTATCACTGCTCTAGGGAGTTGTACTGTCTCTTTGGGTAACATGGTATTGAAGTATATTCCATTCCAGATACAACACATAGCTTGGATGTGAAATACTTAATTGATCAATAAAACAAAGATTATATACCATGTTACTTGGTTACGTATTTGTCAATTTTACAAAGCTTAGAGGACTTATGTTTTTACTTTACTGCTTTATAATCAGCAATTTTAAGTCATATGTCAAAGCCAGGTGGAGCACTCTGAAGAGAAAACTCACACAGTAACAATTAACCTTACTCAAAACCAATTGGTCAATTCTTTAATGACTAATTGTAGAGCTACCATGGCTACCAGCTATGGTGGTTCTATGAATACAATTTGATTAGTATGAGACTAGGAAACTGAAGGTTACTTTTCCTTTAATTTAGAAATTCTAATAGGTATGGATTGAGTCTGATCAAGAGTTTTCTAAAATTCTAAGGGTATATTAGGACCTAAGAAAATCACAAAGAACATCATAAGAAATGTATTACTAATATACCAGTAGTATGCAGAGAATGAATAGTCAAGATCAAGGACAAACAATCACTGTGCCTATGTTATGATCTTTGATAAAATCAAAGCTAATTTCAAAGTATTACTTTAGGTAGAGGTAAATAAAAATGGACATATATCATGTTGTTTTTCTTGCTTTGGTTTATACCTTGTTTGGTTCCCCTGGATTATATGAAGAAAACTTAGGAATTTTTCGGATCTCTTCCACTGACAAACGATTTCTCTGGATCTCATCTTCTGGAATAAATTCTATTGGCTGCGTCAGCTTCTTTGGCTCAGTCCAACACTGCTCAGGTGAAAAATCAGTAACTTTTGCCACATGGAGACTGGGACCTTTACCCTGTGCTGCCTGTTCTCCCTTGTCCTGGAGTAATGATGGTTTCTCAGCTGTGCCACTATCACCCACTGATGTAGCTGAGACCAGTGAGTGGGAAGCAAAGGGTTCACCTCTCATAACTTGGAACTCTTCTAGATGTTTTTTCATTATCATGTCTTGGTAAAAACTTTCCAGGTTGTTCATGGGATCATCACGTTTGTTCTTCTTTTGGGGTTCATCTAGATCAAGAAAAAGAGATAGGGAAGTTCTACAAAGCCTCCTAATACAAGCTTTGACAAATAAAAATTAAATCCTAGATCTCAGATATCACAACTCTGCCTGGAAAGGTGATTATACCCTGTGACAAATGACTGTATTTAGCTATCTTATTACAGTGCATCTCAAGCAAGGCTAAAATGATGGTGAGAAAGTGAGGCACCTAGGAATCTCAAGATCATGAAAGACTGCATGTACCTCTAACTGATAAGGACACTTGAACATATAACCAATATGGTATTATTACAAATCATGAAATTAACAATTCCCCATTATCAGAAACTTCATATTTAAATTACATTGATTACCTGAAAGATATTTTTTCACACTTGGTTATTCAAAATCTAAATTAGTCTTTGCCTATTAATAGCTCTTAAATACCTTTTATTTTCAATGCCCTTTCCTTCCTATCTATCCAAGCTTTTTTCCTTTCCCAACTATTGATATGCTATATGAACAAATGAATTTGGTAGATTATTTCTTGATGATGTTAAATTATATAAATTGTTTCTCAGTCCTCTATATTCCTTTACAGTTAGAATTATGCTATCTAATACAGCAGTCATTAGCCATATCTGTCCATTTAAATTTTTAATGTCATTTTCTCAAACAGTGCATTTCAAATGTTCAATGTAGCCACATGTGACTAGTGGATACCATATTGAACAAAACAGATAAAAGACCATTTATATAATTGCAGAAAGCAGTATTTAACAGTACTGATCTAAAGTTCTGATTAGATTCATGTTCAACATTTTTAGGCAAGAATCTTTCATAGATACATGTGCACTTCCTATGTAACATGCTATTATGGTTTAGATATAAAATGTTCCCCAAGACTCATGCTTGGAAGTAGGCCCTGGCTGAAGGGAATGGATCACTGGAGGCTGACATTGAAGAGTACATTCTTGTCCCCAGCTCCTTCTATCTCTGCTTCATGGCCACCATGGGGTGAGAAGCCTTCTTTTGTCATGCCCTATCACTATGCTGTTTTGCCTTGGAGCCAGCCAATCATAGACTGAACCCACTGGAAACTGTGAACCAAAATAAATCTCCATTCTTTTAATTCTGGGTTTTGGGTATTTTGTCCCAGGAAAAGGAAGCTCACTAATACAGAAAATTGGTAGCAAAGAAGTACTGTTGTGGCTGTGAATATACCTCACCATGTGGTTCAGAAGCTTTCAAAACTGGTTTGTGGGAGGAGTCTAGGGAAGTGTGGAGATACCAGCCATAGAAGCCTTAGAAGACTGTAAACAGAGATTGATGGGAGATCCTGGTTGGTGCAAAGAGGACCAGAATGCTAGGAGCAATGATAGTAATGGCCAGGCTCATGATGTTTTTAATGGGAATGAGCATTCTGTTAGAAACTGGACTAGAGGGCATGCATTTCACAGTCTAGGAAAGAATTTGTCTTCTCACAATGCCAAGTGAAATAAATCAGACACAGAAAATTAAATATCACATGGCAACGCAAAGGATAAATAAAGAACAAAATGACAGCTTATAGGAAAGAAAAAAGTAGCTCTTTTACAGATGGGAAGGGGCCTTGGGATGGAGGGAGTGTGGAAAGTGGAGGGGAAGAGGAAGTAAAAAGAATTAAGGTGTGATATATACACAAATATGCATTCATAAAAAATAAGAATTTGCCTTCATTTGGACCATGTCCTAAGTCTTTGGGTGATGATGAATTTAAATGTAGTGCACTAGTTAATCTGGTGGAGGAAATTTCAAACAGCCCAAATGTTCAGAGTGTAGCATTATACTGCTGGCTGTTTTTAGCTGGATCTATAACGAGAATAAGGAGGAAAAAGTAGAGCTAATGGTATGGAAACTTTACAGTTTTTCTAGAAAGGAAGCACTTGCAAAGTTGGGGCAAAGGTGATTTTGGTTGCTGAACAGATTAGCATTAAAAAGAAACCAAGCACTTTATATCAGGGCAACAGGAAAGATGCCTTGAGGGCATCTCAGGATAAGACCAGTTCTTAGAACCTCAAGGGTGTAAAGGGTAAACTCTTTAGAAAGGTTGCTTTCAGAAGAGATGCAGGGTGCTCTGCTCATTCAGGGCTGTGTAGGGAATTGTATGCATGAGTTTAGCCATCCAGACCCTAGGAGGCCTCTGCAGTTGTTGTCCAAGGGGACTCAAGGTGGTGGCAGACACTGGTATCACTCAAGTGGTGTTGTTTCTCAGGTGTGCAGAATGCAACAGTTGTGTCATCCTGAAGGATACTACTCAGAATTCAAAGAAAGCCTTCAAAGGCCAGGCAAGGTGCACCTGAAAGGATGATGCATAAAGCTGTGAGAGTAAACCCAAAGGTGCAGAAGAGACCCAAAATGTTGGAGATGTCATGAATACGGAATGTCTACTGAGGAAAACCACACATACCCAGTAGAGCTCGCTCAAGAGGGAAGCCATGTGGGTTGCAACCAACAATGCTACAGGGGTAGAGCTACACAAGCCCTTTGGAACTTACAGCTCACTATGACCTACCTTGGGTGCTGGACATGGAGCTAAAGGATTTAATGCTTGCCCTGCTGGGTTTCTGTCTTACTTTTTTCTGATTCCTTTCCATCCTATTCCTCTGTTTTGGAATGGGAATGTTTGCCCCATGCTAGTATATGTTGGAAGTATTTAACTTTTTTTCTATTTTAATAACAGCTCACAGCTCAAAGTTTGCCTTGTGTCTCAAAGAAGATACTAAATTTGGACTTTTCAGTAATGCTGAAAATGTTAAAACTTTCATGACCCTTAGAGATTGACTAAATGCATTTTGCACAATGACACAGAAACCTTTTGGGGGACGGGGCTGGAATGCTATATTTTATATCTAAAATTCCCCCTCAAATCTCTTATTCTACAGGGCGCTTGGTCAGAAGGGTCAGGTTACTGAGGGCATTACATGGGGGAGTGTATTCTTGTTCCCAGTTCCTTCCTCTCTCTCTGCTTCCTGGTTGCCATGGGAAGAACATTTTTCTTCACTCTGTTCATCTACCATGCTGTTTCTGTCTTGGAGTCATCCAGCCATGGACTAAACCCACTGGAAACTATGAGCCCAAAATAAACTTCCCCTCCTTCAATTTGCAGATATCAAGTACTTTAACCCAGTGATCAGAAATGACTAAAATACATGATATAAAGCACATACTGTTTTGTGATCCCATTTTTAGTGATGCTGGAGTTAATCAGATTCCAGGAATGGTAGTTTTATTCCTCCATTATAATGTTTTCCCATTCATTTTTCTTCACCTATGAGTTTCATATCTATTGATGACCACTACCTATATTTATTCATTTGAGCTGTGAAATGGGGCTTTCCTAATGTTGTTATTTCATTTGTATTTATTATCTGGATTTCTATAATGAACTTAAAACCATCAACTATTTGGTTTCCCTAAATATCCTTTGTACAGGAAAGGCAGGATAAATGCTTGATTCACATTCTTTATCAATCATAAGAGTAATTTCCTAGCCCAAACCCAGAACACTTCTCCAAGGATGCCTGGTTCCTTTTTCCTGAAAAATGGTATTTAGAAAAACCACAGTGTTGCTAGGTATGTTAACTATTGTTTAGTTGTTGGCTCTAGGCTTTCCAGTGGAAAAATCTAGGACAGTTTTTAAAAATAGATCATGATTTCACATTAGTATTATGTAATTCAAATTTAAGATTATAACGTTTTTTACTTAAACTCCTTGGGGCATCTTCATTTTTCACTTGTATTTCTTGTATGCTTAAAATATCAGATCTAGTATTATCAAAATGATTTATGAGCTTCTTCCTACAATATATGTACAGTATACAACTTTTAAATTTCAAATAGAATACTATTATCGTCAACGTTAAAACTCATGAATACAGCTTTATATTTTTTGTGGTAATTTTCCCTAGAGTATACCTTATTAGTAATATATAATTATTAGTTTAAAGGCAGTATAATTGTTTCCTTTGTGTAGTTTAAAGGCAGTATAATTGTTTCCTTTGTGTGGTTAAACTTTATCACGAAGTCCATTCATTTCAGGTTGCTTTATATTTTACGGATTTTCCCCTTGTTTTTGTGATACTGGAGATTAAACCCAGGATCTTGTACATGCATAACAGGCATTCTACACTATACCTCCCATCCCTTTCTACTTTTTGAATGCTCAATTCTGCAAAACTAAAGTGAAAACTGTCATTTGGAACCTTCACAGAAGGAATGTCCATTTTTATCCCCTTTATCTCATTCCCTTCTTTCCCCATAAATATTTTTACTAAGTTTGCCTATCACTCCACTGTTTCATTATTGAAAACATAAGCAAATAGGCATACAGATACACATATACAAATATATTAGTTATATCCTTCTCCTACTACATAAAGTTATTATAAACTCTGTTCTGTAACTTAACTTTTACACTTAATATATATTGTAGTTAATTCCTTATTAATGTAAAGTACTTCTTCCTTCTTATAGTTAAACAATACTCAATTGTGTAGATGTACTATATCCAGTCTCATGCTGTTATGAATAATATATATATACATTATTCTTGTATATATAAGGTTTGTATATATTAGGTTTGATACTTTTCCAGAAACTCTTTGCAATTGAGTCTAAGAAGTAAAACTGTTGAGACAAAGGGTAATTTTGTATGTAACTTTTCTACATATTATTATTTCACTCTGTAAGGGCTATACTATTCTGTATTTCCACCAGCAAGACACAAGAGCATTTATGAAAATGTTTCTTAAAACATGAAAAGCACTAACCATGAATGGTAGCTGGTAAGATTGGTAAGATAAACTACAATAAAAATAGGAACTTCTGTTCATCAAAAATATCAAATAAATGGAAAAGAAAGGTCATAGGTAAGAAAAGATACTATACAAATAACTATTAGAAAAGTTACATCTAGAATATATAAATAACTGCTACAAATCAATAAAAAAGATGGAAATCCTTAGAAAAATGAGCAAAGCATTGAAAAGACATCCCACAAAAGAAGAAACACACATCATTAATAACTATACAAAAGTTATCAACCACATTAGAATTCAGACAAATGTAAGTTAACAATAGATTGAGATACATATAGAAAACTGACATGTTGTGAAAAATGAAAGAGAATGCCAATGGCACATGTCTGTAAGGCTGCAGAACAAGCAGAAGTGGATGAATATGAGGCATATTATAAAAATACAGTGTAGGGATAGGGATATAGCTCAGTGGCACAGTGGTTGCCTGGCAGGCACAAGGTTATGAGTTCCATTCCTGGTACCAAAATAATAATAAAAAGAATACAGAAAGTATTTAAATTTTTAAAAACATGTATTACATAAATTGCCATTAATTATCCTCAAAACAGTGTCTCTCACTAAAAACAAATCTCATCATCCTTGTCTCTTCTGAAGCAGTTCAGGAAGTCCTCTTTTGTGAGTGTCTTTAGTTGCACTGCTGTGGCTCCCTCAGTGTTCTGAATCAACCCAAAATATTTACCTTTTATCATCGTGTTTACTTTGGGAAAGCCCCAGAAGTTGCATGGATCCAGTGAATAAGGTAGATGAGGACATACTATAATGTTTCTTTGTTTAAAATAAGCTCGCCTTTTCATTGCATGATACTCAGCTGCAGCATTCACCATATTTTTGATCACACAGCATAAAATAATGAAAGAAGACTTCAGCACTTTTTCAGAAAATGGCCAGAATTGCTAGATAAGTGTCTTTGAAATAAGGGGGAATATTTTGAGGGGGAATAATGGTAATGTGTGTTTTCCTGTAATAATTTTTTACTTAAGCATTCATTGTATATTTTGATCATATAATAATATACATACTCAGAAATACTTCCTCAATACCCATTATGAGCCAAGCACTATTCTGAGTTCTTGGTATACATCAATAAAGATCTTGGGGGAGACTGCCTGAGGTGAGTTCCAGTGACCTAGGGAAAGTTGGAGACCTACATTCTGGCTTTTGAGTTCCTGGGGAGCTATCAGGATGCTGGACTGGATCCAGCAGATTGCAGGGCCTCAGTCAACCACACTCAGTGGCCTTGTTTCAGTCCAGGAGGCAGGAACCTTGCTCGAGGACTCTGGGCTCAACTGGGCTGGCCTGGGGACAGCTTATGACCAGCACTGCCAGCTGCTGAGTTCATATCCACAACCCTAGGACAGGGGATTGTGCCACGGGGGCTCTCCCGGGCCCAGTTATCCATGCCCAGATTCTGCATCTCAATTGAGAGCCTGGAGTCTACAGAGAGGTGGAGGTTGCCTGGGGTGAGTTCCAGTTACCTGGGGAGAGTTGGAGATCTACATTCTGGCTTTTGAGTTCCTGGGGAGCTACCAGGATGCTGGACTGGGTCCAGCGGATTGCAGGGCCTCAGTCAGCCACACTCTGCGGCCTTGTTTCAGTCCAGGAGGCAGAAAATTTGCTCAAGGACTCTGGGATCAATTGGGCTGGCCTGGAGACAGCTTACAACCAGCACTGCCAGCTGCTCAGTTCATATCCACACCCATAGGACAGGGGATTGTGCCCTGGGGGTTTCTCTGGCCCCAGTTCTC
>PVJX010050159.1:0-10790 GCA_004027295.1 Dolichotis patagonum | reverse complement strand
CAAAACTATCACTTTTTGTTCAAAGTGATCTTAGCTTGCTTTGCCTTAAGTTCAACACACATGAAGGTATGGACAGCTGTTTTGAGGAGAATGAGAGACACTATGACAGCCATTCATGGCTTCCCTAATGTCTGGTCTTGAAGACCTGTAATGCCCTCCTCGTCCTGCTCAGATCAATTCCATACTAGGTTGTTTCATGCGAATTCCCTATATGTGACAATATGAACAACTATTTGGAAGAAAATAAGAGTCAATATGATAGAGAGTGAATATCTCCAATTGTCTAGCTTTGAAATTTATGTCTTACATTGCTTTCTTGTGATCCGCTTTGCTCTGTTTTGTTGTGTTTAATTTTACCCTGTTGATATAATTGCATGTATATTTGAGTGGGCAAGATGGATGACCATATTGTTGTTTTTGTTAGATCGTGGAGCAGAACTGTTAACAGTCTCACTGTTTGAATGTCTAGTTTACATGTTTTAACTTTGTAATTTGAACAACTATTTCCAAGAAGTCAGTATGTAATTAGTCAAGTAATAATTTCTTAGGTTTTATTGTTGTTGTACTTTTCCTTTTTTTCCTTGGAATACTGTATTGTCGCTACCCTTTATTCTGTTTTATTTTGTTTTGTTTTTCCCTCTTTAAATAAAATTTAAAAGAAAATAAAATGGACTGGCAATATAACCCAACAGTCCTGAGTTCAACCACCACCACCCCAACCCCCACAAGAAAAAAGATAAAACACTAAGCCTAAACACAAAGCATTAGAATGTGGAAAAACTGGAAATCTCGTACACTGCTGGTGGAAAACAGCTGGGCAGTTCTTCAAAAGGATAAAGACTAAGTCAACAGATGATCCAATAGTTTAATTCTATTAAGACAGTAAACTACACCAACATGAAAAACTGCTAAAAACAAACAATAATGCCATCTGCAAGGCTGTGAGTGTACCTCAATGTTAGAGCCTTCCCGGGTGTGAGCAAAGCCCTGGATTTGATCCCCAGGATGCAAAGGAAAAAAAATATCTCTACAATTAGTTTCTGTTTTGTTTTATTTTGTTTCCCCCTTTTCTTTCACTAGTTTTTTGGGAGAAAGGGATTTTGAGGTTTAAGAAGCAAAATCAGCACATTATAATCCAGAAAAACCTACTAACAGTTTTTAAATAATAGTTGGTAAATAGTTCTTAAAATTCATCTTTAAATTTTACAAACTCCCTACATACATGCAACTAATATTTAAACACAACAGGGAAGATTAAACTGTAACAAGTCTTAATATTATTTTCACTTCTTTTGTTTTTTGGTCCTGAGACTCAAACTCACCTTGAGCTATACCCCTGGCCTTCAGTTCTTAAATTAAGAAAACTACTAAATTTAAATTTAATAAGAATCCACTAATTCATAATGTTGCATGAATCCAGGAAATTTTTAATATCCCACCTTTCCCCCATTAACCATTTGGCATGACAACCCAAAAAAGAGCACAGTAATCGGAACAGTGAGACATGGAGAAAAATTGTGAGCTTAGAAGACATGACACTAACTTATAAGATAGAAATTAAGTCTTAAGAAACTGACAAATTATGTACACAATGCATTTTAACTTTCAAACACATCAGCAGCTACGCTAAATTAGATCCAACTGATGTGATACTATGCCCCATATATATTTAAATGGGACTTCATAAGATACAGCTTTTTACTGGATAGTGATGAAAACAAAAACAGAAGAGGCTTCTTGAAAATTACATAATTCAAAAACTAAAACAGGTCATGAACAAACCATCTAAAAATATGGCAACAAAAACAATGTTTTAACAATGTACTCAGAGGGAAAAAGGACAACAAAAACCTTTGTCTTCAAAATAATGAAATTATTCTACAGATATTTATGAAACAAACATTTTCAACTTCAGAATCAATTTCTCCACAAAAAATATTGTCCTCAAAATAAAACACATACTCGGAACTTAAATGTACTTTGCTTAAACTATCTCAAGAATTTACTCTAATTCATTACACATTAATTTTTCAAGTCACTTCCCTTGGCTTCTTTTTCATCTCTTTTCCCTTCCTTTCTTTTCAGTTTCTCCTCTAGGGAAGCTAACAACTCATAGTAGAATCTCCTGTTAAAGCATCACCACAACTTCCTGTATTTGCCACTAGAACTTACAAATTCACAAATATATGCTTCCCTCATCACTCTAATTAAAGGTATTTTTCAGAGAGAGGCTCAAGGACAGAAAAACCTCTTCCCAGTTAGTTCTATAGAATTTAATATTAGTGGCTAATGTCTGACATCTTGTTGCCTTCTACAGTTCAAATTCTAATATTATTTTCAGACTGGAAATGCAGCTCAATGGTACAAGAGCTTGCCCACTGAAGGCTAAAAGTTAAATCTCCAAAACCACAAGCATAACATAAACCAGAAAACTCACTAGTCAGCCTAATTACATTCTACATGAACTTGTGGGGAACACAAGAGAGTAGCATAGCAAAGTCCTAACACCAGTAGCTATTCTAAGGGATAGCAAATATTCCACCACCTGTAAATATCAAATAAAAAATATTTGTTTGGTCTTTTTGAGACAGGGTCTCACGATCCTCCTGCCTCAGCCTCCCAGGTGCTGGGATTACAGGTGTACACCACCATGCCCAGCTTCAAATAAACCTCATCTAGACCATGAATGAAAGTGAAAGTTTATAAAATGCATATTCTTCAAAAGGAAGGTATTTCAATCAAAAGACATAGGATTGGAAAAATTACTCAATTATGTGACTGAAAGAAGCATACATAAGTAGTTTGAATACTGACTTCAATGAAAGACTGGCCAAAAAAAAAACATACTGAGAAAAGCTCAAACAAAATCTAGCCAATATTTTGAAGAACTATTTTTAAAATATGAATTAAAAAGAAGGATCCTTTTGTGTTATGCTACATACATTACAGTTTACTGAACACAAAAACAGCCTAGAACAGAACCAGTCATTCATAAGTCACCTCATCCTTTGGCTATCAAAATCCTCTGATGCTCAAATTCCTTATAGAAAATAGCATAACATTTGCATACAACTTACAAACATCTTCTCATACTCTACATTCATCTCTAGATGACTTACAATACCTGCTATAATACAAATGCCATGTAAACTGCTGTCAGACACAATTTTCACCAAATACTATCCATCCACAATTGGTTAAATGTGCTGATGTGGAACTCAGACACTGAGGGCGGACTATACATAGAAAGCTGGTATATGGTAAATAAAGAACAGCCTAGCTTGGGAAATACTAAAACTAGTATTTGAAAATGGAAGAGAATGCCCTTTTTGCTCTTCTGTTTGTATCAATATTATAGACACTGCAAAAAATTAAGAAAATAGGGAATAGAAAAATAAAAATTATCCATAATCTGTCCACTCAGTATCACTAAGGTACATTTTAATATATTTTTCACTGATCTGTATTACATTCATTTACTTAAATTTGACATTATAGGTTACTGTCCCCTTGTCCTCTACTCCTTATAGGTATCTTCATAGGACAAACAGTTCTTGAAACAAGATTGTTAATTGCTTTACACTTGTTGGTGCTGTAATTTATTCAACAACCAATGTTTTTAAAAAGCTGGGCATGGTGGCACATCTGTAATCTAGCACTGGACGGCTGAAGTATGATGATTGCCGTGAGTCCAATACTAGCCTGGGCTACAACGAGTTCAAGGCCAGCCTGAAAACAAGCCTATAGTGAACAACTTAATGAACTATATGTACACATCTACTGCCATGGGATAGATTTCCATAAGTGGAATTACTTAGTCAAAAGCATGAAGTGTATATACAAATACATGAAGGTTTTAGTTTAGACCTTCAAAACTCCCCAGAGACACTATACCACTTACATTATGGTGCCAATAATAATGTATAGGAGCCGGGTGTGGGGGCACACACTTGTAATCCCAGCTCTCAGGAGGCTGAGGCAGAATCGCTGTGAGTTTAAGGCTAGCCTAGGCTACATAATAAGTTCAAAGCCTGCCTGAACTACATAACAGGACTCTGGTCCAAAACCGAAAAAAGTATAGAAACACCTATTTTATTTTTATCTTTCTAAAACTGTCAATTTTAATTTCAGATCCTTCATGGTGAAATTGAGTGCTTCTGGCTCTGTTTATTAGCCACTCCAGGGCCTTGTGCATGTTAAGCACATGCTGTACTACTACTGAGATACATTCCCAGCCCACTAGACTGTGCGTGTGTAGCGATCCTCTGCAATTATCTATCTTAGAGCTTTTCAACTTTGGTGATTCAATATTGACATTTTCAGCCAGGTAATTCTCTGTCACAAGGGACATCCTGTGTTGAACAGCATCCTTTAGACTCTGTCCACTAGAGGATAGTGGACACACCCACCCCTAGTTGTAACCAGTCATAGTATCTCTAAACCCTACTGAATGTTCTTCAAGAGGCAACAATTGTCTCCTTGTTAAAGATATTGCTCTATCATTACCTCTTCCAAGTTATTTGTTTTGTATTTCTTATATTATGAAATTACCTTTGAAATGATACATATCCTTACTTAGAAATTTGTATCTGATGTTGGCAAAGTACCTGTTTCAACAACAAAATCCTGACACAAATTCTGATTTTGCCACTTAAGTACATTTTTCTCATTATAGTACTAAATATGTAATGATCACTTTACACATAAAAGAAGCCAATCAGATGGAAAAGAAAGCCTCAGAAGGTAATACAAACTTTCAGATACCTCAGAGTAAACTTGGGTTTCTTTCTTGGCAAGCTGCATACACATGATAAGGATTCTAACACGACAGAAGACTCAAGTTACTATCCAGGTACTCATCCACTACTCTTTTAAACTCCTTACTGTTAAAACAAGAACTCTAAGAAATAGTGTGTTCCAGTGACCTCTTAATCAGCCTTTGAGTCATTACTGAAAATCTCTAAAAACTTGCATTAACATAGACTCTTCCCTTCCAGACAAGCAGCAGAACCAAACATTCGCCGCCTCTATCAGCATGCTTAGACTGAAAATAGCTAATTCAGAGGTATTTCGTTTCTTTTAGCTGAAGATCTTTCTTCCCTGCCACAAGGAAGTCACATTTCTTGCCACTGTCACCACTGCTGCTACCATTTGCTTCAAATTCCAGATGATAATAACTCCAACTTCCCATCAATAAGAACTGGTTCGTTTCTTTACTCCAGAAAAGAGTTCCTTTACTTGTCAGTGTAGGTAAAGCCCCTTTTTACATTTTACCCTCTCAACTCATATGTTAACACCAAGGTCATCAGCAGTTAAAATGCCCTGCAGAGACAAAGTGGTGGCATGTGCCTTAAGCCCCAGTTACTCAGCAGGATCACCTGAACTCAAGAGATGTAGATCAGCCTGAGCAACAGAGCAAGAAACCGTCTCTAAAAAATAAATGCATGAATACATGTGCCTAAAGAAATGTGACATGTGCAGATCCCTGATTAACAGTTAATTTTAAAAAAGACACATGGGCAGGTAGCTCAGTGGCTCAAGTGCTTTCCTGGTTAAGTACAAGGTTGTGAGTTCAATTCCTGGTACCAAAAACAAAAACCAAGATGCATAAACAAACTAAAGCATCCTAAACTTATCATCATAGAGATTTCAGTGATAGTACAGCAGAACACAGAGAAAAGTCAGTGAGATTTGGAGCCATTAGGAAAGGCTTCAGAAGAACAGGTTAAAGGTTAGGACCTTCAATCTGTACTTACAAAAGATGATTGCAGAAAAAGCACAAAGGTAAAAGGATGTCAGTAAAATTAGGAGGAGTTAAACATAGACAATTAAATGTCTTTATCATCACTTCTCAGCCTTTTGGCTAAGATCAAGTGTAAAGTGTCTTTCTCAAACTCAGCAAAACTGACATTGTGGACCAGAGTTCTGTGCTGTGAACAGTCTCAATTAGTTAAGATACCGTGACCACTATCACTTTACACAAGCAGCATCTCTCATTCCTAAGAGGTAACAATCAACAGTCTCTAGGCATTGCCAAATAAATGATGGGAGAAAACTGCTAACATCTGGAAGTCACTGGAATACATGATTCCTTTTGCTGAGGATTATACTAACACTTAAAAAATACTATGAAAATCAGAATTGCAAAATCCAAACTCTCACAAAATGCAAGAAACAAAGTATGTGCCTATGTGTTAAGAAATACTGAAAAATGTAGACTTACTTAAAAATACTAATTATCAAACTATCTCATGAATCATTTTTAGCTGTACAGGATAATATACAAAGAAACTTGACCTAAAATTCTTTTCTGTGGTACAGTCCTCTGTGTATTAATAAGGGGTCAACTTCCCTTTCTGTATCCATCTAGAAACCAACTAATGCAGCAAAAGAGAAGTAGTTATTCAGTTTTATTTAAGTACTAAAACATGTATGTTGGGGCTAGGGATATAGCTCAGTAACATGAGCAACAGCCCAGCAAGCACAAGGTCCTGAGTTCGATTCTTGGTGCCAAAAAAAAATTCAGAAATTATGTGTATGATTAAGGTTGTAAAGCTTGTTACTGAACTATAAAAATGAGTTGAAGCCAGGGATTTAGCTTGTAGCATAAGCGCCTGCCTGGCAAACCCAAGGTTGTGAGTTCAATCCCCAGTAACGAGAAAAACAAAACAAAACAAAACAAAACAAAGACTTGACCATAGCTTGAGGTGGTGAAGGATTATTGCATACCTTAATAAATAGGTTTCATCTTTGTAAATACTCAAAAAACAGGACAAGAACATCTGGGCAGTAGAAGGCTTGAGGCAGCAGCACTCTTGAGAGGTTATCAGTGAGAAGTGGAACATCAGAGAGAATGACTGTGAGTGTTAGCTGGACATATACTGTCACATACAGGTAACTTTAATAGGCAGTATCTAGCCTAGAACTACTTGTAGAGGTATTTTACATATTCCCTTTTATTAGAGGAGAAAATTCATTACCCAATACTGCTTCTCCATTCAACACTATTTTCTTTTCTAAAAAAAAAAAAAAATACACAAGATTTCAAGTGACAAAACAGTGTAGAAAATGGAGGGGAAAAATCTATATATATTACTTTTGGTAAGCCTTAGCTAGTTGTATTTTTTTAGTCTTGAAAAGCTAAAGACATTTACAGATATTACAATACTACAAAAAATTCTTTAACCCCATCAAGATTTCCAATCATTCTACCATCTTTTAATTCTCCCTCAACTCTTGCAAATCTTCCCTCCCTTCGTTATTCAGCTTGAGTTACAATAATTAATAATTACAATCATTCCCTAGAATCAAGTTCATTTTCTGGGCCCCATCACACTTCTGTGTTCTTGAAAAATCAACAGTACTAGGCCAGGCATGGTGGCACATGCCTGTAATCCCAGCATTCAGGAGGCTGCGGCAAGATGAGCTCTGTGAGTTCAAGGCCAGACAGGGCTACAGAGCAAGTTTTAAGACCAAAACAAAATAAAAATCAACAGTACTGGTTAAGTGCAATTCTCATTAATGAGTACTTACACACATGAAGATAAACAAAGAGAAAAATGCACAAATATGCTGGCTGATCTCATATACACTGTCAGACAATATTGTATTTTTCTAGTTTATTCATTCTGACACTCTTCTACACACCTATAAACTATTACACATTTTTTTGTCTCTTCAAACCATCACTCACTCACTCTCACACTCAATGACCTAGCTTCCTGTTTCACTTATAAAACTGAAGCTGTAAGGAGGGAATTTCCAGGGTCCTATCATAATTACCTAACCACTAGCATGCACATGTACACACTCTGAATTTGTTACCACAGATGTACTATCTATGTGTTCATCTATTTAGATACCATACCCTCCTACTATTCAACCCACTCAAAAGCACCACTTGAGCAACTCTTCCCTTTCTATTAACTACATCATTTTTTAACTAATAGATCATTCCCACACTAGCTTATAAATATGTTAGGGTTTTTTTTTTCCATACTGCAATTTTTTCTTACTACTCTCCTCCTAATTCCTACATCATTTATTTGCTGTCTTCTAATATACAATTCCTGTAAACCATTATCTCCCTTTTGGTATTTCTCAAATTCAGTCAATCAAACTTTTTAGCCCATCATTAAACCTACTCTGCTTTTATCAAGGTCACCAATGACTTCCTTATTGCTATATTCACTGGTCGATGCTTACACCTCATCTTAATTGGCCTATCAAGAATGTTACACACAGTTGGTCGCTCCTTACTTTCCCAGTTTTCCTTCATCTCCCTAGCTTTTCCTCATTCTCCTTTCCTGGTTTCCCACACTGCTCAATTGTGCAACGCCCATCAGCAACAGCTCAGTCTATGTCAGTGGTGGCAAACATACATGGCACCCGTGCCACAACCAAGCTGTCTGTTCACTGAAATTCTAGAAGGTTCACAATAATTAGTCTATGTTTTTCTCTAACCACATTTGGACTCTATATGACAATTTTATCTTCTAATCTCTAGATCCATCAATCTAGTCATCTACTTTATGTTGCCACTTGGCCAAAGAACACTGAGCATGTCCAAAACTGAACTGACTGGTCCCACAAATTGCTTCTTCCAGTCTTTCCCCTTTTAAGTATGATAAATTCCATCCTTCTAGCTGCTTAGGCAAACTCTTGAGTCATTACAGGGTCTCTTCTTCCCACACCACACATACACATAGAAAAATATATAAGGAATCTGACCAATTCTTACTACTTCTGCTTACCACTTAACTGAACCAGTGTAGCGAATCTGGACAGATGGCACATGTGCCACAGCAGGCTGTTATCAATGAAAGCTCTGAAAGCTTTGCCATCGATGACCTTAAACCTTTATCATCTCTTATCTTCAATTCAAATAACCCTATCTAGGACTGAGCATAGCGCACAGGGATCTAGTATGAGGTCCTGGGATGGATCCAAAGCAGCAAAAAGAAAAAAACAAGGGAAAGAAAGAAGAGGGAAGGGGGAAAAAAAGAAAATGAGAAGGAAGAAAACCCTGTATCTAGTTGACATTACTTAAAATATTTTCAGCACAAAATAGACCAATTCTTTCAATACTCTGGTCCAATTATGCCACATATAAACATTCTAATAGCTCAGGATTTCACTCAAGAGTAAAGACCTGAGTCCTTACAATTGCCCACAAATCTCTCCCACATTCCCTCTTCTTGGTTAGTCCACTTCTCTTCTTAGTCTGGGAAAAGGCTGCACACACTGCTAAGGGCTTTTCTGCTGGAAGACTGAATTGTTTAGGACACTTTTCATATGCCACATGGCTAACTCCTTTATTTCCAGTTTTCATTCCAATATCACTTGTTAAATAAGGCTTGCCACCTTACTTAACATGTCAACTGCCTTCCCATCCTTAACTCACCCACACTTACTTTATCTTTTTCATGTTGCCCTTACAATTCAGTAACATATTTACTGTTGCTTACTATCAAGAATAAGATCTGGCAAATAATAATTAATAATTTTTAATGAATGAGTAAACAAGTATCCTAAAGCCTAGTTCATGTGAATAAAGTTCACAACCCTACAGGGGAAGAAAAAACCTGGTAGAAAAATGCCACTTTTCAAATATATATATTTACATGGGCAATTGTTTTAGTAACACATGAAAGTTTAGATTCATACTTGAACTGTAATGCAAAAACACCACAAATGCCAGGTAATGTCTAAACTCTGAGTATACTTAGTCCTCACAATTCTGAATTAGCTAGGATCATTTCTCTACATCTTATTATTAAAAGGCAAATCAGAAATAGATTAAATAACCTAATAATCTGCCCTGCTGCACAGTTATTAGTAGCAGAGTTAGGGTTTCACTAATCCCAAAGAATTATGGCAATAAATCCACTCTCTTGATGCATAATGAAACCCAGTTTTAGCACTGTACAGGTCAGAAATTTTCTAAAAGTTAATGCAGACAAACATCTGTAAATTACTCTATAGCCAGAAAACAGAAGAAAAGCAATCTAGATAGGGTCATTATCTAAACAAAAAATAATAGTACAGCAGGCATGGTGGCGTATGCCTGTAATTCTAACACTGAGCTGAAGAGGGAAGACTACAAGTTCAAGCACAGGCTGGCAATTCAGCAAGACCTGTCTCAATAAAAAACTGAAGGGAGTAAACGGGCTGGTGATGTGTAGCTAGTGCAAAGACATGGGGTTCAATCTCCAGTATCACAAAAATAACAGAAAAGAAAAATGATAGAAAAATATGGTGGCCCTAAAGCAAGGCCAGCAGATTGCTGCAGCTGCTGGTTTCAAACAGGAGCCTAAAGAGAATTCTATCTGTGGTCTGATGGCCATTTCAGAACTTTGGAAATGTAATGGTCAATTCATCAGAAAGAAATAGCAGGTGAATATGGCGGACTTTGGGGGGCCTGACGGGGAGAGACCCTGGCGCCTTGGGACCTGCACTGTGCGGTTGACTCGGGGTGCCAGGAGAACAAGAAACTCCTTCCCTCTCTGGGGGGCGGCTGAGAGTGTGGCAGACTTTCGGCGGCCTAAAGGAGAGAGACCCTGGCGCATCGGGACCTGCACCGTGCAGCTGACTCAGGGTGCCGGGAGAACAAGGAGCCCCTTCCCTCTCTGGGGGCAGCTGAGAGTGTGGCAGACTTTCAGCGGCCTGAAGGAGACACACCCTGGCGCATCGGGACCTGCACCGTGTGGTTGACTCAGGGTGTCGGGAGAACAAGGAACTTCTCCCCTCTCTGGGGGTGGCTGAGTGTGGCAGACTTTCGGCAGCCTGAA
>PVJX010050158.1:0-10797 GCA_004027295.1 Dolichotis patagonum | reverse complement strand
AAAAAAAAAAAGCATTTTGTAGTCAAACGAGTTTCAGAAATCCCTGTAAAAGAATTAAACCAAACTTTTAATGTATTAGTATATATTCAAGTGGAGGGTTTATGGAAATTATTTCTTGGAGTTTCTCAAATGGCCCATTCTGGGACTGGGGATTTAGCTCAGTGGCCTGCCTGCCTGGCAAGCGCGAGGTCGTGAGTTCATTCCCCGGTACCGCCAAAAAAAAAAAAGGCCCATTCTGTAGACTGAAATTTGGGAAGTGCTATATTTTTGAGTTTTTTTGAAGAAAGAAAAACATACCATACATATTACTAGAGCTGTTCAGAAGTTCAGTGATTCTAATATCCTTTAAAAAAACAGCCTAAAGAGATTTAGATTTTGATTTCTTAACTATAGATTATATTTTAGCCTTAGTTTGAACCTTATTCTTTTCTTTTTCTAAATTAAATTTACTTAGGAAACTAATTTACCACTGAAGACACAGTTCACCTTAAAACAATTTATATGCCAAGTATCACCTTTTCTTTTTTTCTGCTTTTTTTTTTTTTTGAGGCTGGAGTAGAAGATTTAAATTTTGCATATGGGTTATTGATGGAGTTAACAAGAGCTTATCTCGCATATGCAGATAATAGCCGAGCTCAGGATTCAGCTGCTTATGCCATACAGGTAAAAATGTTTGCCCATAGTAATCAATACTGGCTTTACTCGGATGACATCTAGTAAGACAGTTGTACAGTTTATATTTATGAAACACTTATTTTAGCTATCATTTTCAACATCAAAATATTATGAATTCATCTTAAATACTTCAGAGAGTACAGAAATAACCCTGCTAAAATTTTATTACAGGTATCTGAAGGTTTTTAATGTACACAGAAATATATGGCTTTCTCCTTAAAATAAATGTGATTATATTATTCAAGATGCTTTGTAATTAACAGCTGAGCAATACAATGATTGATACAGTGAATTCTTAAATTAGAAAACTTACTACTGTAAGGATACTTTGCCACTAATCTCCCTCAAGGTACTTAAAATACTCAACCTTGCTTCGAAGACACTTATCCCACCATTCTTGTCAATGTGTTATTTTACTTAATAAGACATTTAAAATTTAAGCAGCTGTGTGTAGTGATGCCTGCTTGTAATCCCAGCACTTGGGAGGCTGAGGCAGAAAGATTGCCATGAGTTTGAGGCCAGATTGGGCTACAGAGTGAGTTCAAGGCCAGCATATACTACATAGCAATACTCTCTCTCAAAACAAAATTTTAAACATTCACTATTTCTTTTGACTATCCTTTTATCTTCAATTCATTCTTCTTAATGACTTATTAATATTCATAATGAATATACCATAGTTTTTTGAAGAAATTTACTTACAACATTTAGGTTGTGTTCAGTGCTTTGCTTTTACCAAAAGAAGAAAGAAAGCAAGAAAAAAATAAAGATAGATAGATAGGTTGGTTGATTGACTCAGGGAGCATACATATTGTATTAGTCAGGGATTGTGAGGAAAACAATTAGAATCAGGACACAGAATTTATAATATTATTTTATGATGGTCACCCAGAGTTAAACAAAAGAAAGTGCAGGAAATCTGTCCACAACTGAAGACCTAAGGTCTGGATCCCACAGCAGTGTCCTGCATGAGTCCAGATGAAGACCTAGAGCCCATGACAGTGCCTCCCAGGAATCTAACTGGTATTCTAGAGCCCACAAGAAGGACTTGCCCCAGTCTGTTTTACAGATCTGTTCTGGGAAGGCCCCAATGTCAGTGGTGGAAGCTAGAAAGTCTATGCCAGCAGGGTAAAGGAGCTATACTGGTAGGTTGAGGGTTCTACTCTGGAGCCGAGAAATCACGCTCAAAATAAGGACCAGGGCTGCCCTGAAAAGTACCACAGCCATCCTCAGTAACACAGAGGTCCCAAACTCCTCTGACGCCAAAGACAATTGAGTACATGCCAGGAAGCCAGCATAACAAGTTTCACCTGGAGATTAAACAGCACACATTTTCCCTTCTGGAGCCAGGAAGCAATGCTCGATGTAAGAACCAGAGCTCCCCCAAAGTGAACCACAGCAACTCTCACAACAAGGTCCTGAGCTCCTCCAATGGAAATGGTCAAACTCACACCTGGGGAAGCTAGTCATGACAGGCTCCTCCAGGAGAATCAACAGTTCAAACAGCAACACTTAGAGAAAGCCACAATGCCTAGCTGTTCTTCTCCATGTCTCTGTTTATGCTGGAAACTTTCCTCAGCACCACGCTAATTTAATTCAGCTGGTGTTAAGTTGACAGCTAGTTTTTAATCCATAACACATATATTTCCCAGGAATGAGAATTGAAGATTGAGAATTGCCAGTAGGCTGTCTAATAACATGGTGGTCATTGGTGACCTTGATAAGACCAGTTTCAGTGGAGTATGGAAAGCCTTAAAGAACATACAGGAACAAAGGAGTTAAAGAAATTTGAGAAACTCTTGAACGTTGCTACCAAGGAGAAGAAATGAGTGAAAGAGTAGCTGGAGAGGAAAGAAGAGTAAAGATAGAAAAAAATAATAGTATGTTTCTATGTTCCCTGCAATGGAAAGTGGAATAAAGATGGAAAAATAATAGTATGTTTTTATGTTCCCTAGAATGGTTCATCGGAGAAAAGTGATGATATAAGAGTAAACTGATGTAATACTTTGTTTTATTTATTTAATTTGTGTGTGTGTGTGTGTAGGGTACAGAGGCTAAACATGCATTCTACCACTGAGCTACATCCCAGCCCTGAGGTAATATTTTGAAATTTTAAATTTGCAGAGAGGTATAGAGTATAATGTACAAGTGAAAAGAGTAGCCTTAATTTAAAACAGGAGCTGAGCTGGGGATATATCTCAGTGGCATAAGCATCTGCCTGATAAAAACAAGGTCCTGAGTTCAACTTCTGGTACCAAAAAAAATTTTAAAAACAAATTTACCTTTGGCGGGGGATTTAGCTCAGTGGCATAAGCGCTTGCATGGCAAGCGCAAGGTTGTGAGTTCGATCCCCAGTACAAAAAAATTAAATAAATAAAACAGGAGCAATCAGCTCCTCAGAGCAGGAAAGAATACACATTGTAAAGGCACAGATAACTTGGAAGTTATGGAGGTCTCCTAACTACTTTTTTCAATGAAGTGAGAAGCAAGGCCTTTAAATCTAAGCACATGTTTTTGGGAGTATAAGTGATCCTGAAACCAAAAAGAGAATTGCTGATATAGTAAGTCTGTTATTGGAAATTAAGAGGATTACTTTTCGAATGACTTCATAAACATAAGAAAAGTCTAGCTTCAAACAAAATTTTCATAACATTTTAAAATTAAGTGAACATGGGAATTTAGGTACTTCTTTGAACTTTTTAAAGGCTTTCTTAGTTTTATTAAAAAATACTAAGCATAAATTACATATTTTATCAGATGGTGCTAATGTTTAGTAAGTACCATCTATCACATCTATCACATACAAATTTTCAGTGGAATAGGAAAGAATAATAAGTGATGTAAGATATTGTATTCTAATATGTGTGCTGTTTTAAATGAATATTTAGAGACAAAATTTTTTTTACCTACAAAGTCCTTTTAAAAAAAAAACTAGAAAGGAAAGTTTAACCATTTAATCTCTGGGCCTAAGTAGTAAGTAAATTGGTCTTTAACATCTGTTTTCAGAATATTAAGCCTACCATTTTATGTCCTAGTAGTGGACATATCCTAAGTGTGGGGTTTTTTTTTTATTGTTTGAATATATTGTTGCTTTTATCGTAACTCAGAAAAATATCAAATTGTAAGGATGGAGGTACAGCTCAGTGGTGGAGCTCATGATTAGCATGTAAGGCCCTAAGATCTATCCCTAACACTAAAAGAAAAAATTCAAGGAGTATAATTTTACAAACATAGAAAATATCTTTTTTTCTCCAAATTAATCTTATATCACATAGTATCATAAACTAGTTTCATATTCAAGTACTGTCATAGCTTCGTATCCCTAAATAAGTTACATAAATGGTTCTAGGCATTGAAATAAATATCCTATGGAAGTTCCAAGCTCTAATTTTATGACTGTTTATTTTTCTATGCACTTTTACGGCTATTATATGTAGTACACTAAATAATAAAAAGGTTTATCAGCTTCACTGTGAACTTAACGATTGTAAAATATGTATTTGTAGGAATTACTTTCTATTTATGACTGTGGAGAGATGCAGAATGATGGCCCAGGTCACCAGTTATGGAAGAGATTTCCTGAGCATGTTCGGGAAATATTAGAACCTCATCTAAATACTAGGTATGTAGACTCATTTCAGCTGTTTTCACAAAATTTTTTGACTTTATAGACATCAGTATTTTTCATACAGTTTTTTAGCATTAAAAGTATTTTTAACCAAGCATGGTAGCACACACATGTAATTCCAGCTATTCAAGAGGTTAAGGCAGAAAGACCATATGTTTGAGGCCAGCCTAAGCAACTTAATGAGGTTCTGTTTCAAAATCAAAAATAAAAAGAGCTGAGTTTGTAGGTCAGTGTTACGGCACTTGTATATTATGCTTCAAGTCCTGGGTTCAATCGCTAGTACTCAAAAGAAAATAAATAAAACCACTAATTTTACTGTTCTTAAATATATTTTCTACTGTGAGTTATGCTTATACTCTTGTTAAAATGAGAAGTAAGAGTGTTTTCATTTGGTTAAAATTCTTTAATTTTTAAGTATTTATACTATGTCAGTATTACTCTGAAAATTTTTACTTTGAATATGCATTGGTCCCCCTTGCCCCTGTAATGCTAGGGATTGAACCCAGGACCTACACATGGAGCTACAACTTCAACCTTTTTTAAATTTTGAGACAGGATCTTGCTAAGTTGCCCAAACTACACTTGAATTTGAGATCTTCCTGCTCAGCTTCTAGAGTGTTAGGATTACAGGTATTGACATGTTTCTAAATATAGATCTTTAAGTGTTTAGAACTGGTCACAAAACCTTTAATAACAAATTAGAAGTTTTTATCCCTTCTGTTTTTGGGGGTTTTTTTTGATGAATACTTCAAGTGACATGCTTATACATACATGACCTTGAATAAATTTCTGTTTTGAGACTTAGTCCAGTGCCTAGACTTCTACTATAATTTCTTATAAAAATCTTGAAGTTTGTAAAGTATTAATTTGCTAGGTGATATTTAGAAAACTGTAAAATATTTTATTTTTTATAACTACCACTATTAAAAATGTAGCTTACTAATATAAAGTCTAAAATTAAATTTTAGTTTTTCTTTTTTTGAGGATTCCACATTTCCTTCAGTTTTTAATTTTATATTTTGTACAGCACACTTAGTTATTTGATATATCCAAGTTTTAGTCTTGTATTTTCTTTTCTTTTTTGAGACAGGGTATTGCTATATAGTTTGGGCTCAGGTGGACTTTGAATTAACTATGCAGTGTAGGCTGTCTTCAAACTTGGGATCTTCCTGCCTCAACCTCCCAATTACAGATGTATGCCAATTTGCCTAGCTATAGATTTCTTATTTTGAAAATGTGGTTCATTTTATTCATTTCATTGGATCATTACTAAGAATAAATGAGATAATATTTTTTAAAAAGTACTTAGCAGAATGCCTGACATTTAGTTGATAATAATAAATGCTTATTCAACCTCAGTTTGGGCTTTAGGGGGAGTTTGTAGGGATGACTCTTGCCTTCTCCTGAGAAGTTGAAAGCCAGCATTTCTGTGTACTTGTTATTCTTTCATAAGAAACAACTTTCAAATGGTTATGTATAAAAGTGACCTTAGGCAAGCAATGAGAGTTCTTATGATCTACTTTTGTATCTGAGAGAGTAGATGTTTTCAAACAGGTGGAGGTTAGATTTATTTAGCTGAGATCTGCTCATAGAAATTACTACCTCATAAAATACGAAGCAGTAGGGGCCAGTTACACTGAAGTTGACCCTCTTGTAGGAAAGCTTTTGTATGAAATAGTAAAATACCAGATTACCCATCCAGTAGGTTTTATAGCTTAGACTGGTTGATACTTACTTCATGGGGCCTGAGGAGATACAAAATTTCTTCAAACTATATGCATATCCCCTTGAGATTTTTTTCAGTTAAAGGCTAGGAATGTAGCTCAGTTCAGAAGTCCTGAGTTGAATCTCTAGAATCCCAAAAACTTCTTTTTTTCAGTTGAGCTATTTATATGTAATCACTAAATGTAGACTGAGGGATACCTATACTTAGAAGACGTTATTTTTAGATAGACCAACTGCAGTTCAAAATTGCCACAGAAATAATTTAAGAAGAAACTAGCAGGATGTGACTGGGCTAAACCTGGCTTATACCTCAACAGTAGTACCTGGATGGTACTTGAGCAGCATCCTAATAGGACAGTCATGGCTCTGGGGAATTAGACCTAAAGGGAGTAAGATCTTGCTCTTCATAACAGCAAAAGATAAAGTGAAGGGTAGAAACCACTTAAGTTTACAGATTTGATTGTGAGAAACAGTGATTTTTTTTCTCTGTAAGGTGGTACAGGAAATGAGATCATTGGCTGAAACCTACAGTGAAGTTGGTATAGGTGATATGAGGAGAGTGGTGATGATTTGGAGTAACCACTGTGGAGAATGACAGAGAAGCTTATAAGGAAAACATAGAAGGCTTTCTGGATAACACAGAGGACTACCGATGTTAAAGACTGTGTGTGTGTGTGTGTGTGTGTGTGTGTGCATATATATATATATATATATATCGTAAGCAAATTATGGTTTTCTTCTGCCAATGCAGTATTCTCAATATCACTCCAGGAAAGAAAGTCATTTAAACTGATATAAGAATGGAAGACTGGCAGATGGGTACAGGTGGTAAAGAGTATATGGTAATGGAATCAGTAAAGGCTGTTACCGAGAGAGTGCTAATGTGAATGACCATAGATCTCCTGATCTATGAGAATATCATAGATGAGAATATCATAGATCAGGAGAGTTAACATGGTGAAGGGACAGAAAATAAACAATGAGAAAGGGCAGATGTGTTGGAGTAACTGGGTGAAAGAACTGAAAATTTAGGAAACTGTAGAAATAGAATGAGATATCTCCATAGTTGATTTTGAAAGTGAAGATATTTTTGTATCAGTAAGGGAACCTTGATAATTGAATAGAGAAGAAAGTCATTGAGAAGTCTTGAGTTTTATTAAATGGTTCAGCCAGACATTAAAGCCACTAAGAATAATAAGACTTAGGGAAGAAAGAAAACATCAAGCAATGGGCTGCAGGTGGTAATTATTGAGTTTGATAGATGCCCACAATGACAAATATTAAAAAACAGTGTACCTGCGTGGCTTGAACTTCAAAGATGTCAGTCTTTAATGCACAGGTGTAGAGTCGGAAGGATCTGAGGAAAAGAAGTAGATTCAAGTCTTTATAGGTACTTGAATAACTTGCCACGCCACCCTTAGGTATAGTGGACCCTGTGTGGTGGCTTTAGTTCCAGTTACTCTGGGTGGCTAAGGCAGAAGGACTGCAAGCTCCAGCCCAGCCTAGGCAACTTAGCGACTTCACAAGACCCTGTCTCAAAATAAAAAACTTAAAGGTCTGGAGATGTAGCTCAGTGATGTAGCTCAGCTTAGGTTCAGTCCCCAATATGTGTTAGGTTTTTTTTTTTTTTTTTTTGGTTTTTGTTTTTGTTTTTGGGCCAGGGATTTAGCTCAGTGGAACAGTGCCTGCCTGGCAAACGTCAGGTTCTGAGTTTGATTCCCAGTATCCAAAAAAAACAAAAGAACAAAAAAATAGTGTAAAAGTGTTGTTTTAAATCAGATTTCAGTAAAGACAAAGCAGTGCTTGGGTAAGTCAGTGGAGTTGATATAATTTTTTATACTTTGTTCATAAAAGTTCTAAACAGGTATATATTATTTTTTAATAAACAAATTTTCAAAATTACAGATATAAGAGTTCTCAGAAATCAACAGATTGGTCTCAAGTAAAGAAGCCAATTTACTTAAGTAAACTAGGTAATAACTTCGCAGAATGGTCAGCGTCTTGGGCAGGTTATCTTATAACAAAGGTAAGATGAGAACCCTATTTAAAATTCTTTAAATGTGCACACATTCTAAAGGAAATGAGAATATCTGTCTGAATGCATAGTTCATGTAAAATATTTGTAGTGATAATGATGGAAAGTTTTGAAGACAGTGTTTACTCATAGAGACTAATTATGTCTATTGTTACTAATGATAGATTTTTGGTGAAAAGGTAGTTATTTTATCAAATCAGTTATCATAGAAGTAATATGTTTTAAAATGTCTATTACATTATGTCTTATCTTTTACATTGTAAAATGTATTTAAAATAAAATGTTATGAATGCTCTATCAGTTTTTATATAATAAAAAGATTCATGTAATAAGATCTTTTGGTTGAACTTTTTGAAGGACAATGCATCATCTAAACATTATCTAAAATAGAAATATATTTTAAAATAAAATTTTATGGAAAAATAAAAATGTATTTTTGATGTTTTCTTAGTGTGAAATTTGTATATGCCTGAAAGACAAAAAGATACACTGTGCTCTAAGAAAATATTTCAGGCGTAATTAAAATTCTCAGTTTTTGTTTTAAATTCAGTTTCTGTCAGTATTAAAAAAATAATTTATAAGTGTCAATTTCTTTATGAATGCACTGAAATGTGTATGAAATATGAGATACTATTAAATTAACTACTTCTAGCTCTGGGATATTTTATTTATTTCTTGTTTTAAGAGAAAGTTTTATAATTTGAAGGAAAAAGTTTTATAATTTTAAAGAGTTCATTAGTTGGTAAATTGGAGGTTAGGTAATATTAATAAAACCTGACTTTAACCACAGTAACTTAATTTTTAAATTGACAAACATTGTATGTAAGATGTACAGTTAACTTTTTCTTTTAGTTTTTCGTTTATTGCTTACAACGTGAATCTCATATTTAATGTACTGTTCTACAACATAATTTAAATTTTTCACTTAGGGAGTTAACACTAAGTTTAATGTTAGCTAAGTCAAATGTATTATAATTAGGAGAAACATTATACATTGAAAACAGAACTGTAAGTGGGTGAGATCATTCATTCTGTGGTAGTTGGCCGCTCAGGTAACTGTGTTGCCTGTAAGGGTTTCAGCATTTGGTTTCAGCATTCACCCATTTGAGGATATTGGGAGTGACCAGAGAGAGGGTGAATTGAAATCTTGCTTGCTTGTTATATATGGCGCTCTCTATAGAGAATGCCCCGTAGTGAATTATTTCATATGTTATGTTTTGACATTCAATATATGTAAAACTACTTATTCTCACTAAAACTTTTGAGTTTACAGGTTAGGCATGATCTTGCCAGTAAAATCTTCACCTGCTGTAGCATAATGATGAAGCATGATTTCAAGGTGACCATCTACCTTCTTCCACATATTCTAGTGTATGTCTTATTGGGTGGTAATCAAGAAGATCAGCAAGAGGTGAGAAGTACTGTTTTATTTGGTTTGTGAACATATGAAACTTAATTTTTGCAATGTAATTACTATTAGAAAAGATATAGATTAGTAGGAAATGCAGATCTGTATTTGACTATATATGTTCCGGTACATGTCCAAAATCATTTTTAAACATCATTTTAAAATCATTTTAAAACTTTTATTGGTCAAAGAAATATGCAGTGCTTAGTGTATAAAATTAGAAACTGTGTGTTATATACACCAATTATATATAGAACTTGTTGAAAAAATGCCTCAAAAGCTACCAGTAGTGATTTTTCCTAGGGAACAGTACTGTCTATAAAAGTAGGAAAAGAGAGGCCAGTGATTTAGCTCAGCAGCATAAGTGCCTGCCTGGCAAGCACGAGGTCGTGAGTTCAATCCCCAGTTCCAAAAAAAAAAAAAAAAAAAAACCAAGTAGGAAAAGGAAATTATTTTAATTTTTAGTTGTGTAATAATTTATGGCACTGGATTTTCGTTAACCACATACATATAACACTGTTTATGTTTATTTTTATTTGTTGTGGATTTTTTTGGTGCAGGAAATTCAACTTGAGGCTTTGTGCATGACAGCTAAATGTTCTACCACCAAGCTATACTCTAGCCCCACAGTGTTCTTTTTTAAAAAAAAGAATATTAACAGCATAAGTACCATGTTGTATTCTTAAAGAATAAGTCCACAGAATTTTACAAATAAAACCATTACCAAGCCTGTATCCTCAAGGTCATCATTATTAGTATGATATGGACTTTTTAAAAATGCAGTTAGTTTTGTGTACCTTTTGATTACTATTCTTAATCCTATATCTACTTTTTTAAAAAATGCAATTGGTTTTGCTTTTTTTTTTTAATGACATCTTCCTATAAGTATGTTCCATAACTCACTTCTCCCCAGATTGAACCCAGAGGTGTTCTACTCATGTGCTTCATCTCCAACCCTTTTTATTTTTCATTTTGAGACTAGTGCTTGTTAGGTTGCTGAGGCCTTAAACTTGCAGTCCACCTACCTCCACCTCTTGAGTACCTGGGGTTATAGGTATGCTCACCCAGGTCTTTATTTTCTAATTTGCCAACATAGATAAATGCTTTCTTTTTTTTTTTTTTTTTTTTTTGTACCGGGGATCGAACTCACGGCCTCACGGTTGCCAGGCAGGCGCTTAAGCCACTGAGCTAAATCCCCGGCTAGATAAATGCTTTCTAAAATTACTGTATGTTTCTCCTCCCATTTATATGTAGTTGCCATATTTTATTTAACTGTTGCCAGTGATTATAAGGTATTTGTGTGTTCTTTTAATTAATTGGTAGAAG
>PVJX010050157.1:0-10778 GCA_004027295.1 Dolichotis patagonum | reverse complement strand
GCAGCTCTTGACTTTCTAGCGCAGGCACAGCCACACTAGGTCAAATCCAACACCATGTTTTTGCTGGAAACATGTATGAAATGGGGTTGGTTTACTGTTAATTATTATATTGAAAGCATGTTTTAACTCTGTGTCCCTCACAGATGAAAGCTAAGTTTTAAGGATTTCTAAATACAGACTTATTGGGGCTGGGGATTTAGCTCAGTGGCCTAAGCGTCTGCCTGGCAAGTATGAGGTCGTGAGTTCGATCCCTGGTACAAAAAAAAAAAAAAAAAAAACTATAAATACAGACTTATTAGCTGTAGGTAGACAAATGACTTTCAGAAAGCTCTGCTTTTAAGTCTTTTTGAATGAGACTGCTACCGCTTGGAGGAGAGGAAATGAGGGACAGAATGACAGAGCCCTAGCTCAAATTATTTCAGCTCTCAGTTGCACCATAGTCACTACCAATAGAACTTTAGTGTCTAAATGAGTTTCGAGAGCTTGCTCCAATTTACTAAAATGAGGTTTTATATAAGTCAGAGGAGACTGCAGATGGGTTGTAGCTGTTGAATGTTTAATACTCTTAGTATTTATGGGAGACAATAATGCCTCTTCCGTACTTATAAATATGTAATAGCATAATGGAAGCTCTCCATCAAGTGTCACTCGTCTGGATAGCATGTATGTGGGATGTGCTTTTCTCCACAGTTCTGATACTGCAGCGTGAGGGTGCAGGGGAGAAGACACGGTAAAGGCACCAACAAAGATGTTTGACTGTATTCAGAGGAAATGTCTTCCCCCAAGTCCCTTTTTATTTTGTAAATCTGCATCTCATTTCAAGTGTCTAAAGAGAAGGCAGAAATTATCAACTGAAGAAATAATTGGAGAAAACCCCGATGTAATTATGGGAAATTTTGTGTTTCACAGATTGATTTCCTTACCAACAGACTCTAAGTAGTTTAACAACCTGCATTTCAACTTCAGGAAGACCTTTAAACCTGCAGAACAAGAGTTTTAATACTAGATGACCCAGGAGGAAACAGATCATTACCCAAAGCAGCAGAGGGAAAGACAAAATTTAGTCATTATGTCAGAAATAATTTCAATGCAAGAAAAGGCATACCGTCGGCCAGAAAATTCCCTCCCACACCTGACTCCAACTCCCCGCCTGCCCTTGTTCTCCTCTCCAATGGCAGTGAATACCACGGGACCAGTTTCCTGTCTAGAAATGCACTGTGGACATAATCATATTGTGTGGATATATTTATACACACACACTTAGATATAGTGATAACCAAAGACAGGTTGACCCTGTAGAAACCCAAATTTTCACTCATTTGACACAATCTGACATTTTACTATTCCAGAATCTTGGTCATATATTGAGAAAGCACAAATGACAACCAAATAACTTATAAAACCCATGAAATAATCATTAAGCAATAACTTGGAAGATGATAAAACAAGATTTCTGCTGCCATTGAGTAACACAGTCTTTCCCTTTAAGCCCGAGAGAGCTGGGCTGCTTCCAAACTCAGCGCAGCCTGAGATGCACCACAGCCCACTGCAGCGCTGAACTGGAGCCAGGGCTTCTGTCTCTAGGTGCTCGCTGCTGAGAAGGCTCCAGCCATGCTGGCGAGAAGCATCAGGCACCGGGCAACTGTGACTATCTGCTGTGCCCCCAAAAGTCCCGATCGTGTTTCTGACAGTGCAGACTGGGTCGTCTGCACTAGGACTGCTTCCCCACCTCATTCACATCACCAGTCATGGGGGAAGGATTATTGACAGGGCACCCGCAGTCACTCTGGGAGGTGGCTTTGGGGCAGAATCCCCCATCCCAAGGCTCTCGTTGGCTCGTGTTTGACCCACACCCTTCTCTCATCCGGCTAAAAGTTTCACATCTTAGCACATGAGTAATGCATCCCGGAGACTAGAAGTTGTAATTATTTGCCACAAGTGTGGTCTGCAGTCCATGCTTTATTGCAACAGTGACAATGAGAGCGCCTAGAACTTTCTAAAACAACTGACTCTCCAGCCCCATCTTAGACCTACCTGCTAAACCAGCACCCACGCTTTTACAAGACCCCTAAGCAAGGAGTAAGAACGTTTGAGTTCACAAAGTGTTGGCGTGCAGGGCAACGTCTGCCTCCACGGCTTGCGTTCCTGTCACCTTTCTAGCTCATCTTTGGTCTCTCTCCCAAGCCCTCTCACAGTGAAGTACCACATAACCCCTGAAGCTATTGAGCCCTAACCTCACTCTTTGGCCTAGAATTAATTCCCTTTCCCTGCCCTTCTGAACTCTTCTGTTTCAATTATCAACCTCAAATGAAAGCTTCGTCTCCCTTAGCAAATTGAGTCTGAACACATTCGCCCATGTTGGAGTCTTATTTTCAGCCTGTTGCTTCCTGGTCTTGTTTCTGTGCCTACCAAAATACTTCCCATATTATGCTATAATTCTCTGTCTGCTGTCTACTTTCTCAAGCAGACAGGAAGCATTTGGTGTCAGTATCTTGGTTATTCATTTTAAAATTTCTAACCCATAAACTGCACATGGTAGGTACATAATTCATAGTTATTGGGTAAGTCAATTAGGGAATCCTTTTTAAAATTTTTTTAATTTTAATTATGGAATCTTGCTGGCCATTTCTACTGTAAAACTATTTCTTCTTTTAAAAATAGTGTATATATTTATAAATCCCTCTAAAACAATTCTCTGTGTGTTACTCTGATTTTGCAGCCAGTTTCATAAAATGCAAGATAGCATTTAAACTCATTTTTTAATTTTTCTTTTCTGAGACAGTGTTTGCTATGTAGTACAGACTGATCTCAAATTTACTATGTAACCCAGGCTGGCCTCAGACTTGTAGCACTTCACAACAAGATAACAGGACATCAACAGTGGCCTGCCTCAGCCTCCCACGTACTGGGATTATAGACATGTACCACCATGCCCAGTTAACCCACTTCTTAATCCTCAGGTCAAATCTAAAATTATAGTCTATTTTTCAAGATTTAATGTATTTTAATAGCAATGAAATTATTATAAAAAGAAATTAAATCATATCAAAATAAGTTATTGGAAAAAATGTCTTCTGATATGACCACTGGGTACTAAGTCACATGTTTTCCAAAAATGTATGTCTACATATTGATCACTCACTGTTTCTTCCTTAAAGAAATTCTTCCCCATTTTTAGCTCATCTATGTCCACTTTAAAAATCATATTATATTCATATTAGTCACCTGGGTAACTGTGACTATTTGGCATGCCCAATAAGAGGCCAGGTTGAGTTTTTTTTTTAACTTTTTGTTATTTTAAATAGAATAAAACAAAACAAAACAGAGCAAGCAAATCAGAACAGAACAATGCAAGCAACATAGCACTTCACAACAACACAACAGGACATCAACAGTGGCTACCATAATGTCTCTTTTCTTTGAAATAGTTGACCATACCTTCACACACAATAAGAGCAAACATAACTAAATAGTATAAAACCATTCAGAAGAAGGAAAGCATTACAGGACTTCAAAACCAGATAATGGGAATGAACAACGGCTACTCATTATAGCAAATTTACTCATTGTATCTCATTTTCCTCAAAAACAAGTTGTCCATATGATCACACATAATAAAATCAAATAATACACAACAAGATAGAACCAATCAAAAAAGAAGAACAAAAGCATGCTGAGACTTCAAAACAAAATGATAGGAAATCAGCATGGCTACGATATGTCTCATTTTCTTCAAAATAGCTATTCATACCATTAGACATAATAAAATCAAACAAAACAAAACAGAATAAAATCAATTAAATGAATGAATGAAAGCGTTATAAGACTTCAAAACAATATAATAGAAAACTCTGATTACCATAATATATCCCATTATATTCAAAATAGCTGCCTCTACCATCAAACAAAGTAAAATCTAGCAAAACAAGGCAGAACAAGGCCAAACCTAACAAAATTGTGAAAACAATACAAGAGTTCAAGACAAGACAATAAGAAATTAACAGTAGTTACCTCTTCTCTCTCCCAGGTGTTTCCTCCCCTTTGCTGTTACATTAACTATTTTGCTTTTGAATCCCATTAACTCCTTCTGTTTCTTATGCTAGGGTTCATGCATATTAGTTCAAACTATTTCACCCAAGAACATGATCTCCAGTTGCATCCATTTACCAGGATCCTTGAGATTATTCTACTTTATAGCTGGGTAGCTTTCCACTGCAAGAAAACACCGTATCTTTCTTATTCATTCTGTGGTTGATGGGCAAGTTACTCTTGCTTTTTTTCTGGTCCCCTGTCACATGGGACAATTGTTTTCTCTCCTTTGATTTTCAGTCTATGAATTTCCTTTCCAGTCAAATGTGTTTCTTGTATACAGTATATCAATGGATCTTGTTTTTTGATCCACTCTTCCAGTGTTTCTTTTTATTGCTGATCTGAGGCCATCTACATTAATAGTTACAACCAGCATACATTGGTTTGTCTCTGCCCTGCTATTCTCCTGCTGTTGGCCCTCCACTTTTCCTCTTCATTCAGTTGCCTGTCTTGTTTGGCGATCTTCCTCTGCTGCTGTTCTGGAACCATGGTCATCTTTATCTCTCTCTTGAATATCCGTTAACACTCTCTGTAGGGTTGGTTTGGTAGTCATGAATTCCTTCAGTTGTTCTTTATCATGGAAGTATATTATTTTTACATCAATTTTGAAAGATAGTTTTGCAGGGTAGATCAATCTGGGTTGGAAGTTGTTTTCTTTCAGGGTTTGAATCACTTCACTCCAAACTCTTCTTACTTGATGTTTGTGTTGACAAATCTGCTGCGATTCTGATTGGTTTTCCTTTATAGATGATTTGTTTCTTCTCACAGCTTTTAATATTCTGTTCCTGTGCTGAATTTCTGAGATCTTGATTATTATGTGCCTGAGTGTAGATTTACTTTGGTTATGGCTATTTGGAGTCCTGTATGCCTCACTTATCTGCATGCCAGATCCTTTTCCCACGTTTGGAAAGTTTTCTTCTATTGCTTCTGTAAATAGCCTTTTAATTTAATTTATGTTTACCCTTGCTTCTTCACTAATACCTGTCAATCTTAAATTATGCTTCTTTGTGTCACCTTGCAGCTGTTGAGTTGTTATTTCCTGATTCCATGTTGCTTTAAAGAGAGCTTTCCTTTCACGATCACTAACCGCAATCCTATCTTGAAGGTTTGAAAGTCTATCTTCAGTCTCTTTCAAGCAGTTTTGCCAGCTTTCAATTGAATTTTTAATTTCCTGGATCTCTCTTTGAATCTTTTTCATGCATTGTAATTCTTTTCTATATTCAATTAAGGTTTCCATCATTTTCCTATGTTTCTCTTTTTTGTCTATATCTTCTTTAGATACGCTGAGCAATTCTTTCATTATGTTTGTGATTTCTTCTTTTAGATGAGACATTATTTCTGATTTGACTGCTTTTACAATCTCATGCTATCCTCATAGAGATTTCAGGTGGTGACTTTGATTTTCTTCCATGACTGTATCTCCCAGACTTGTCTGTGTGGGCTAGAGGTCTGAGGTTGCCTTTTGCTCCTTCATCTTGACATTCTCCTGGGTTCCTACTATCAAGCTAGTTGTGGGGCCCCAGGCACTTCCCACACTGGCTGCCCTTCCATGATGTAGGAGGATGGGGCAGGTACCTGGGTTCCTCTAACCCCAGATTTACAGGGCAAGGAGCAGGCTTCTCCAGACCTGTGCAGCTACACTGGGGCTTCCCTGATGATCAGGAGTGCGTGGAGGTGGGGCTGCTTCTCTCAGCCTGTATGCCTACAATGGGACTCCTGCAATGGTGGCAGACACACAGGAGTATATTTGTCTGATTCTGCTATTGGGTGATGGCTGCCCAAAGGAACCAAGGACCTCCAGTGGTGGCCTACAGGTGCACAGGGCTTACCTGGATGTCTGTCCCTACTCCTATGGCTGCCTGCAGGAAGGAGCCTTCTGGTGGCAGCTCCCTGCAGATGGAGGCAGATCGGCTGGTTCTCCTGCCCACACTAGGCACCCGTAGGAAAAGGTTTTCTAGTGGCGGTGTCTGACAGGCAGAGGCAGATATGTCTGGCCCTCTCTGCCTGCTCTGGGCACCTTTAAGAAAGGGTCTTCCAGTGGCAGCACCCGGCAGGCAGAGGCAGATCTGCTGGCTCTCCAGATTGAATTTCTTAAAGTCATATTAGATCTTCTTCCTTCTTCAAGCATTATAAGCTTACCTCCACACATTGCCCTTTTTTAGTGCATTTTAATTATACAGGGTAATGCGTTTCATTCTGGTATTTTCATACATGGATATAATATACTTTGATCATATCTATCCCTCACATTTGCAGTCTCCTTTCTAGTTTCAAGTTGCCTCTTTCCCTGATATGTACATAGGAGACAAAACACTGCCTTTTCAGTCTTCTTCTATATGCAAGGGCCATTCCACAAGAGTTGAGAAGACTCACAAAGGAAGAGGTTATAAAAGACCAATTTCTGAGCTGGGCATGGTGGTACACTACTGTAATCTCAGCACTTGGGAGGCTGAGGCAGGAGGATCGCTGCAAGTTCAAGACCAATCTGGGCTACAAAGTGAGCCCAAGGCCAGCCTGAACTGCACAGCAAGATCCTGTCTCAAAAACACAATTTCCTCTGATGGCTCAGCATTTCTTGGTGCTTTGCAGCCGATGAGGCCACACTAGGTGCTAAATAAAGCCAAGCAAGTGGCTTCAATTCTATGCCTAGGACAGTGGCTATGAGGGAAGGGTATCGACACTCAGAATACGGCATGGACAAGTCTTTGGGAGAAGAAGCTTCCAGTGTGAGAAGGGAAGGCAGTAGTGCAGCAAGCACAGAGGAAAGAAGGCCCAGCAGTTGGCTGCTCTCTATTCCTTGCAAAAGGACATAGGAAGCTGTTTAGGAAACTAGAAAGAGCCAGGAGCATTGGAGCACGCTTGCAATTCCAGTTCACATGCAAAGCTAAGGCCAAAGTTCAAGGCCAGGCCAGACAACATGACCTGGGGGGGGGGGAGACAAAGGGCACAGACAACTGATTTGGAATCTCTACATTGGGAAATTGCTTTCCTGATACAGTGACTATTAAAGAAGGAAAAAAATTCTCTTATTGGCAAAATGGGCATTGTACAGTGCCTCTGAGGCCTGAAGGCCCAAAGAGAATATGGATTATTAACCTCTCTAGGAGAAAGGGGGCCCAGGGAGTGCTTCCTGCATGTGGTTCACACCTAAAGAAAAAGTGCCTTGGGCTTTACAGCAAAGGGTGTAGAGATCTCCACTAAGCTTCATTGTTCCAATACACCAATAAGTCCTCACAGCATAAACAGAAAACTCAGGGCTGTTCCTGCTCTGCTAGGAGTGTCAACATATTTTACAGCCCAGAAAATTCCACACAAATCTCCCTTCTCCATTCATACCTTAGAGACACAGGGGGAAGCCAAGCTGCTTAGACTACAATTTTACTATAGGGTATATCAAAGGCCTTTTGTGTTCTCACAAAAACTGGACCACTGTATGTAAGATTCACACCCTGCCAAGAAAACTGACTTTAGTGAAGTTCTACTGCTGGTACCAAGTTTTCAGAAGAGTTCTTGAAGCTGTAAGAAATCAGACACAGCAGGGCCCTATGGAGCTAAGCATACCTCCCTAGCAGGCTTCACCTGCACCGCGGGGTTAGATTTTCCCTGAGGCCCTGTAACTGCCTTGTACCTGTTGTAACATGCCTCGTCCCTCAATGTCTTGCCCACACCTGCCGAGGCATATTGCTTCTTCCATTGAAATGGTATACAAATATATTGCCTCTCCCCAACTACGCTGCATGGTCCCTGAGCAGGGAATTGGTCCATTTCTGTTTCAGATCCCCAATATGTACAGTACATGTGTTGAATGGAACATGTCTGAATTCACCTGTGCTGTTTTCTTGCCCAGCCTCTAACGGCACTGGGTGAGGTAAACAATTAGGGCTCCACACCCGCCTGGCTGGGCCCCATCTGGTGACCTTGAGCAAGCCGTTCCCTATGTAAGACCTCATGACTGCATAGCACAGGAGTCATAAAAGCTCCCACCTAGATCAGGAGAAACAATAAAAACCAATGTGTACTTGTCTGTAAAGTACCCAAAACCCTTTTAGGGAAGAGGAGAGGGTGTTTAAGGTTTCTGTAAAAGGAGGACAGTGTATTAGCCAGCTGAGTAGACTCTCACAAGTAGGACAGTACTGTACCACAGAGCCCATCCTTTTATTTTTAACCCACATTTTACTTTAGAATAATTTTAGATTTACAGAAACGTTCCCAATCGTCACTAGATGATCTGGGTCCCCTTTCCTTACTTGTAACTTCTCACGTTAGTATGGTCACAGTCACAGTTAACAAGCCAGCTATGGTGAGTAACGTGGAGGTTAGCTATATTCCGATTTTCTTAGGTTTCACTGGGTGTTCTTTTTCTGTTCCAGGGCCCTGTCCAGGATGCTGTATTACATTTAGTTATCACGTTTCCTTTTGGCTGTGACCGTTCCTGAGAACTTTCTTGTTCCCGAGGACTGACTGCTTTGGGGAATATTGGAGAGGTATTTGTAGAGTACTGCTCAGTTAGGATTGGTCTGATAGGAGCTGGGGATTTAGCTCAGTGGCATAGTGCCTGCCTTGCAAGCACATGGTCGTGAGTTTGATCTCTGGTACCAAAACAAATAAAATAAAATTACTCAGAGGGTTGGTCTGACGTTTTGCTCATGCTTAGATCAGGATTATTGGTTTGGAGGAGGAAGATGACAGAAGCGAAAGGGCATTTTTCTGTCTTTTTGTTTTCTAAAACCCTGCGTCAGTTCCTCCTGTCTTTCCACTCCATCCCTCCATACGTGGTTGTTATATTTACAGTGCCTTTTAGGATAAGGAAGGAAGTCATGTACTATGGATACTCATGCTTACCCCATAGGCTACACTGGTAGCAGTGGAATCCTCATTAAAAAGAAAAATCCCCTAAGAGCTGACCTTAGACTGGCAGCCTAGAGGTCCTCTAGACCCTCCATAGTGAGTTGAGAGGGAAGGAAAACCCAGCTAGGGCAAGAGGCCTGCAGAGTGGAAGACAGAAGCATCTAAGGAGCTGGCTAGTAGAAGCCAATCCATGTGAATAATGGAAGACCAGAATGTTGAGGAACAGGGCTGAAAACATAATGACCACCCTGGGCAGAGCACACACCCAGGCCCTACTGAGTGGCTGTGTCTTGAAAAGTTAGGCAGAAAACAGAGTCACAGACACAGAACAAGAGGAACAGGCGGTTTCTAAGAGCCTGAGCCCTCTTCTGGTTCCTGTCAGTTTGTCATTTGGTGATTTTGGATCATTCTACTGTTTGAGCCTCAGGGTGACTGTCTCTGAACGTTGCTTATAGCAGTACCTGGCTTGCAGAGTTTTGTGGAGATTAAAGGGGGTGATATGGGTCAGCACTCATACTGGTGCCTCAGTCATGTGGAGAGCTCGATATACATTTGCTGTTGTCATCATGTTTATATTAAGATTGGAGGGCCATACGTTAGGAGGCCCACTCAGTTAAAAACCCAAGTCTCAGAAGGCTTAATGATAAGCTAGGTGGGAAAAAAAGGTTCAGATTTCTGGAGAAAATTCAGGAAACCTCACTTTAAAAAACTTTAAAAGAGTTCCAGCTCCCACCCAACTGCTGGCAGGAAGAGTCAGCAAGGGAGAACGGCAGGCGCTAGGAGTTTGCCTGCTGGGCGTGCAGCAGTTTCAGTGCCCCGTGTTTTCTGCCATGCGATTTACACTTGGAATCACATTCAGATGGCAGTTTCCCAGAGCTACGCATGCTGCACTGCCCAACGGCAGGAAACAGATGCAGACAACCTGGCTGTCACTGCGGCAGCGGACCTGGACTCCGGCCACAGAGCCACCAGCCAGGCAGCGGCCAACACACACAAGCTTCGACATTCACCATCATTTCAGAGCTCCGGGAAGGATGAGAGCAACTTGCGTCTGTGAAAGTGCTTTGTAATAGGTACTTTTGGTTGAGAAATATTACAGGTTCTGTTAAGCTCTCTACCCAAATCTCTAACTCTGAAAAAGGTGGTGAGGAACAATTGTTTTCCTCTTTATCCACCTTTTGCATTTATATGCCAAGTGTTGTATTGTAGGTGACACAAGTGAATACCAAAAGCAGAGAGCAACCTCTGAGTTCTCTGGCTCTGCTGGTTATAATTCTAAGCTCCTTATATGTACTGAGTCATTTAATTCTTCTAACAACTTTGAGTCAATAGTACTATTATTGTGCTTATTTAAAAAAAAAAATGAGTAGATTGAGTTACGAAGAAGCCCAATAATGATTAAGAAGGCCAATGGCTATCATGTGGCTGTGTCATTTAGGACTGGATTTGGTTTTATGTGGCAGACAATAATAACATGAGCTAAACAAGTTACAGTGTCACTGTCTCCTGGTTACAAGAAGGTGGGAGGTGGAAAATCAGGAGCTGGAGGTGCGGTTTCACCATCCTGCACTCAGGTTCCTACCTCTTTCTTCCCTTGTCTTAGTGCATTGTCATCCTCAGGTTCTCCGCAGTTGGCCAAGACTGCAGGTGGTGTGCAAGATACACAACTGTGCCCTGAAGACCCACATGACAGTTTCCATCAACAGGACCTGGACCCCCCTCTTCAACCCGGGAGGCTGGAAAATGCATTTTGCTGTTTTTCTTTTTTAAGATGGACACATTTTTCAAGGTTCTGTGACCAAGAAGGAAGACCCATGCATCCTGAAATGCAGTGTTTCAGA
>PVJX010050156.1:0-10793 GCA_004027295.1 Dolichotis patagonum | reverse complement strand
TTTTCCTTTATAGGTGATCTGTTTCTTTTCTCTGATGGCTTTTAATATTCTGTTCTTATATTGAATTTCTGGGATCTTGATTATTATGTGTCTGGGTGTAGCTCTGTTTGGGTTGTAGGTGGCTGGAGTTCTGTATGCTTCATACTTCTGCATATCATTTCTTTTTTCTATGCTTGGGAAATTTTCTTTAATAATTGCTATGAATAGCCTTTGTAGTTCCTCTGGTTTGATTCCTGCTTCTTCATTCACATGCTTTATTCTTAAGTTATAGATCCTCTTGTCATCTTCCAGTCTTTGTATGGCTACTGCCTGATCCCTTGTTATTTTTAAGAGATCTTCCATTTCATGATCACACATTGCAAGGCTGTGTTCAATTTTTGATAGTCTATCTTTGGTTTCTTTCAAGCAGTTTTGCCAGCTTTCTATCGAGTCCTTAGTTTCCTGATAATCCCTTTGAATCTGCTTCATAAATTCTAGGTTTTTTCTGAATTCTTCATTAAATTTTTCTCTCCATTTGTGTTCCTCCATTCTTCTGTCTGTGTCTTCTTGAGAGGTGCCCAGCCCTTCTTTTATTAATCTACTTATCTCTTGTTTAATTTGAATTAATATTTCAGTTTTGGTCCCACTTATGAGGTCCTGAAGATATCTCTTTATGTCCATTAATGCTGTGTTTGATGTTGCATTTTTGCTGCCCTCAGTCTCTTTCGTATTTACCTCTCCTGGATCAATGTTCTCTGGGTTGGGGGCTGGGAGTGTTTTCTTATTTCTCCCTTTTGTCATGTTTTTGGTTCCTTCCATACAAGTGTACAGTGTAATTCCCAGCCCCTTTTCTTGTTGTTTAAGGCTCCTCTAGGGGGCACAGGCTAGGAGCATTAGCCCTCTTCAATAGGTTATCAGAGGTTAGAGTTCACCCATGGGCAGTGTGCGCTAGCTCCTCCCTTCTGGGCCAGTCAACCTTTGCAGGCCTTCACTGCATCAGTGTGCACTGATCTCAGGGAAGTAACTGGGTCCCCGCCAGGGGCACGGCCTAGTCCAAGCAGATTCCACCAATCCGCTCGGTGAGGGGAGTAACCAGCTGAAGCCACTTCCTTATGGAGTTAGGGCTGTCCTGCCCAAATCCAACATGTCATCCAGTCGGTTTCCCCTTTCCCATGGGAGGGTCTTATTCCCATCACTCACCGTGTCCCCGAGAACTGCTGGACTCCCCGACCTCCAACTTCAGCACAGCTGCAGTGGGAATTCATGGTGCCTCTGGGTGGGTCGTGTGCAGAGCCAGTCCCGGCGAGCTGTACACAGGGCTATTCAGCTCTGCGCTCTTGCAGCTCAAGCCAGTCGCTTCTGTGAGGATCGCTTGTTCAGGTCAGGCGGAATTCCGGCATCTCGAGGAGGGTGTCGTGCTCGCTGATCTTATCTTCACTAATAGTAGCCCCAGGACCTCATATTCGAGCGGGTTTTTGCACTTTTGTTTTTTCTGAGTTGTGAGAGTCTATCTCTCTCTGTTTGGGTCTCTCCAGGGTGTTTTATTCTGGCATTTGAGCTGTCTCTCTCAGAGAGGGTCTCTCTCCTGCTACCTACCAGTCCACCATCTTGTCTCATCTCCATATACAAGGATTTTGAGCATCTACGATTTTGGTATTGCAGGTGACCTAGAACAAATCTGCTATGGATACCAGGGAGTTTATACTAAGTGGTCTCTGCCACCTTTTAGAGGGCTGATAACTATGAAATCACTACAAACAGGCCAGTGACAGATTTCCCTGCTACAGCAGAACACATCTGACCCAGCTCAAGTCTTTTCTAACAGCTTCTTCTGTGGGTTTTAGTTTGTGAGGCTTTGGGGAACATAAAGCCTGAAGTCTTAGATACAGTTGTGCAGCAAAAATTATCTCCAGTGAGAGAAAAACTATATTCTTCCCATGGTCTTTTACCTTTCTAGAAAAACTGAGTTTTTCACTTTAGGAATTGCCTGCCATCCCACTACCAAAAAAACTCCATAGACACATGAGTTGTGAGATCAGTATACAAGAATAAAATACATAGACCTCCTGAAAGTGCCCCTTCCCTCCCTGTTTAAGCCCAAGTAGTATTCTCTGATATATACCTATGATATTTATTTTTGGTTGGCCACTTTACAAAACAACTACAGTCAATGAAGGAACAGTCCAAGGACTGACAAAGTCTCTTTGATCCAGGGATCACTTTATCAAGGTGTTCACCACTAACTGTCCAAGTCCACTTTCCTCAGAAAAATCTTCCCCAAGTGCCTTGGTTGGGGAGATTTACTGCTTTCAATAAGACATCAATGAGGTGATGTCTAGTTTGTATTCAAAAAGAGAATTATTAATTCAATATTATATTATTAATTTATGCCCAAAACTGAAGTATGGGTGTTGTCATATTACAGCATGAATAATAACGGGGACTAGATTTTCAGTCACACTCTGAGAATCCCTGATAGAACTGATTTCCACTCTCATCTAATGCCCATCTGGGGAGAACCATATGACCAGCTAACTTTCTTGATCAATCTTACTCAAAAATGGCATTTCTAATGTTGAACGTAAGATAAATTTAGACTACTGAAAATATTACAAGCAAAAACTTTGGAGGGGGGAGCTTTATGATCAAGAAGTCTCTTTGTCTCAAGTTACTCTTGTAATCTCTAGATTTATTATTTAATAATTTCCATGAACTAGTCTAGATGTATTTACATATTTTATTCCATTTACTTCTCAAAGTAATCCAATGAGATAGGAACAATTCCTGCTTCTACTCTACACATGAAGTGAATGATAAATTATTTAAGGTTGCATTAATAATATATCATATTTGTATTTTTATAAGGTAAGATATAAAAATATTTTACTTCCATTTTCTCATTTGATCCTTATCACAGCAGAGGAAGTAGGTGACATATGTCATATTTTTCCATTTTATAGAAGAGATAACTGATTCTAAGAGAAGTTGGACTATTTGATCAACATCCTTCAAGAAATTTGGGGCCAGAACTCAACTCCAGATCTCTTAACTCATAACCTCAATTGCTCTCTCTACTACATTACCCTGCTCTTCTGAGAAAAGTGCCCACACCATATTACTGTTTTGAGAAAAGTCATTTCAAATGTGGACCAACGCAAAAGAATTAAATTTAAAATATGTCTTCATACTCATTAGTAATGCCTAACCCAAAGGCAACATGAAAAGAAAAGCAGATGATGCAAAATATTGTCTGAATAGTCATGTCAAGAGTCCTTCCTTTGAAAGAGAAAAAAAAAGTCTATATTCAAGTGAAATAAATCAGACACACATGTTTAAATATCACAGTGTTTCTCTGGTGGGAGAAACTGAAAGGGTAAATAAGGACCAAAATGTGTAACAGATCCTGGGAAATAAAAAGAAAACATTCAAATGGGAAGGGGAACAAAGGACGGGGGAGGGAGAAAGGAAGGAAAAAAGAATAGAAGGAAAAAATGGAAACAAAGCTTTTGTAAATAAAGGGGAAGAGCAATTGAAGGGAGGGGAGGGGATTGGAGAAAAAAGAAGTATCAAGAAGTATCATGTACAGGTGCTTCCTCCAATGAATGTGATCATTACTTATATCTAAAATGTACCAATAAAATTAATACAAATTTTTTAAAGAAATGCATCTATTAATTATAAAATTGGAATTCAACTCTGGAGAAGAGCAAGAATGAATGCCCACATATTAAGCAACCATGCAATGTCTGGGATTTTACACAGATGGACATGGGTGAAATGGTCTTGGGAATTGTAAATAAGAGGATGGTCATCAAATAAAATCGTGTATGGAGGAATGATTGAGTTGAATACTGCAAGACCAAGGCAAGTGTTAACATGGAGGAAAGCATCTTGTTCATTTCTCTGTTAGTCATATCACATGAGAATCAGAAGTGTGGAACCAGTAGTAAGAAGAAAGTTTCTAAGACCTCCAGGGCTCTAGGCATTATTTTAGTAAAAGACAGGCATAGTTTAGCTAAAATCCCAAAATAGCAATGGGAAAATTGGGTGTGACCTTTGAGCTGATTCAACAATGTGAAGAAAATTAGTGTTCTAATACAAACTGTGTTCTGGAAAATCCTTTGATTTGCTGAACATCTTGTAAGGTTTAATCATAAAAAGTTAATCCTAGAGCTTTAGAAAGTTGAAATGCTGTGAATTAGGTAGGAGGAGTTTGGAGAGTGGGATCTGCAGTGGGGGATCACTGGCATGTGTGGAAGGAATGAAGAGGGGCTGAGATCCATCTGAAACATCCCCATGTGGAGTGGTGTGTATGAAATTGCAGTGGAGGAGAAGACAGCAGAGATATGCAATGTCCAGCATTGATGAAATATTGTGTGAAAAATGCAGCCTTTTGCAATGGACCAAAAACATCTAAAATATGACTTAAAATGTATGAATAACACATTTTCTATATCAAGGAAATGGATAGAGAAGACAGTGGGAGAAAATGTTTGTAAAGCATATATCTGATAGAGAACTTTAATCCAGAATATATAAAGAGCTCTCACAATTTATTAGCAGGGAAACAAACAGCACAGTAAATCAGGGTTAGAGATTTGAATAGACACATGAGCCAAAAGAGATATGAGAGGCAAATAAACATATGAAGATGTACAACATAATTAATCATAAGAGAAAGGTCAATTAAAGACACATTGACATGAGCCAGCATCAATCATGGGCCAGGAAGAGAGCTAACTGATTCAGAGGAACACAGGCTGAGATGATAGCTACTGAAGTAAAAAAAAAAAAATGTTTAAAGCCACACTGAAGTACTACAATATGCCCTCTAGAAGAATTAATATTTTAAAAAAAACTACCAGTACTCAGTGCTGGTACTCAGGACGCAGAATTCTCATACCCCACTAGTGGGATTCTAAAATGCCATCATGATTTTAACGAATACAAGTCTTACAAAATTATTCATACCTACCATATAGCCCAATAATTCCCAATTCTGGGTATTTTTTCAAGAGGAAAAAAAATCTATCCACATACTTGTAAATAATGCTCATAGCAGACTTATCCTTAATAGTCAAACAACTCAACAATATTCCAATGTTTACTAACAAGTGAGCAGATAATCATTTTGCATTGTAGCCATACAATGGAATGCTATTCAGGCAGGAAATTAATATCTAAATCTTGATACAGGCATTCACTGCTTAACAGGGATCCCTCCTGAGAAATATATCCATAGGCAATTTCATCATTGTGCCAGTATCACAGAATGTACTTCCATGAATTAAAACAGCTATGACACTGCTTCATGGTATAATCTTATGGGGTCACTATTACATTATGTGTCAGTTGCTGACTACAACATCATTTTGTACTGTCTGACTGCATGTACAACCCACATGTATCTCAAAACACGCTGAGCAAAAGAAGCCAGGCACCACAGGATGCAGACAGCATGATTTCATTCATGTGAAATTCTAAAATAGGCAAAACTATATACAGGCATAAAGCAGATCAGTCATTGTCTAGTACTGTGGTGTGAGGCCAGGGCAGGAGGAGGGTAGGGAGTGACCAAGGGGCTGAGGACAATTTTTAAAATGATAGGATGTCTTATAGCTTAATTATAATAGTGGTAACAAAATAACTATACTTAGAAAACATCATTGAACAGTATTCTTAGAAGGGATGAATTTTATTATGTATAAATAAAATTGATTTGAGCATCCTGTGCACTTGCTTCTCTATAACTTTTCAGTGCCCATGCTGCCATCACAGTCCTCACCATGAGAGAAATCGCCCACCTGTACACCGGACAGTGTGGCAACCAGATTGGTGCCAAGTTCTGGGAAGTGATCAGCGATGAGCATGGCATTGACCCTGCTGGCACGTACCATGGAGACAGCAACCTGCACTTGGAGCACACTAATATATACTACAAAAAGGCCACAGGTGGCAAATACGTACTCCATGCTGCATTGGTGAACCCAGAGCCCAGGACCATGGACTCTGTGCTTTCAGAGCCTTTCAGGCAGATGCTCAGGCCTGACCACTTTGTCTTTGGTCAGAGTGCTTCTGGGAACAGTTGGGCCAAGGAGTACTACACAGAAGGTGCAGAGCTGGTAGACTCAGTGCTGGATGTTGTGAGAAAGAAAACAGAGGGCTGTGACTGCCTGTGGGGTTTCTAGTTAACCCACTCCTTGGGTGAGGGGACTGGGTCTGGGATGAGGAGGGTACCCTCCTCATCAGTAAGATCTGGGAAGTGTACCCAGACTGGATCGTGAACACATTCAGTATGACATTCGGTTAGACACAGTGATTGAGCCTTATAATGCCATCCTCTTAATCCGCCAGCTTACAGAAAACACAGATGAAACCAATTGTATTGAAAACAAGGCCCTGTGTGACATCTGCTTCAGAACCCTAAAGCTCACCATGTCCAAATAAGGTGAATTGAACCACCTGGTGTCGGTCACCATGAGAGGGGTCACTACCTGCCTGCACTTCCCTGGACAGCTCAGTGCTGACCTGTGGAAGCTGTCTGTGGACACGGTGCCTTTCCCCCCACCTGCACTTTTTCATGCCTGGCTTTGCTGCTGTGACCAGCCATGGCAGCCAGCAGAACAGGGCCTTGATTGTGCCTGAGCTCACCCAGCAGATGTTTGATGCCAAGAACATAATGGCTGCCTGTGACCCCTACCACGACCACTACCCGACAGTGGCCACAATGTTCAGCGGCCTGTTGTCCATGTAAGAGGTGGATGAACAGAAGCTTAATGTCCAAAACAAGAATAGCAGCTATTTTGTTGAGTGGCTCCCCAACAATGTGAAGACAGCTGTTTGTAACATCCCACCCAGGGGCTAGAAATGTCTGTCACCTTGATTGGCAACAGCACGACCTGGTGTCTGAGTACCAGCAGAACAAGGGTACCACAGCCGAGGAGGAGGGCGAGTTTGAGGAGGAAGCTGAGGAGGAGAAGGTGGCATAGAGCTGCTAGCTGGTAAAGCGTGGGAGTGCTGTGAACTCTTTACTCCATCCACAGTCTGCTCTGATAGCCCTGTCTCACTCTGCACTGCTGTCCTTGTCTTGACATCACATCCTGTACAGACAGACCATTAAAGCATTTTCATAGTGAAAAAATAAATAAAATAAAATAAAATTGATTTTAAATTTAAAAGAGTCCTTCCGATGGTATGAATCAGTGAACATATGTAAGTGAGCAGGTCCACTGTGTCTCCCTATGAGAACATACAGGTTAGAGTGGATGCTGACCAACAGGTACGAAGCAATTAATTTCAGAGTCACGGAGGTATGAATTACTGAGCAAAGTCTCCCTTTCCTCTTCAGAAAGCCCTTCCTATATTTCTTAGCTGCAATATTCTTCCTTTTTCTAAATGCATATTTCTCCTAAAGTCTACATCGTGTAATCTAGTGCCAGATAATATGAATTTATTGTCTTCTACATATTACAAATACATATGCAGCCAAAATAATAACTAACTCCTAGAAAATAAATATCAAAAATTTCTTCTGCTTTTGTGTTCATCGAACAACAAACACCATTCTGAAAGCATGAATGACTGCTAAAATTTAAAGAAGAGCTTTAATGGAAATGACCTTTCCATTAGAATACTAATATTTCATGATAAAACATACCATCTATGAATTTATCACATTACTTTGAGATTTTATTCTGTGGAGTTCTGTGTAATATATATAATTTGACCCAGTTTTAGCCAGAGCAACTTAATAAAGAAGCATGTTTAAGACAGTTTCCCTTCAGTTGTGTTGATAATATCACTTAAAATCTAGTACTGAATTTTAAAATCCCAGAAATGGAAGAGGGAAATGGTTAGTTAAATATTTGGTATTTATATTCACTGTATATAAATTTATTTAGATATACTGTAGATATTTCTATGTACCATTTTTAATGAAAACTAGCCTCCAAATCTGTATTACTATTTCAAGAAAAATGGAAAGATTTTCACAACTGTTATCTAATGAACTACACATTTCTATTTCTATGTCATGGAGTATAAACAAATGGTAAGAAGCCATACTTTGCAATACCACTGATCACTAGAACTTCTTTCATTACTGCCTTTGTCACAGAGACCTCCAATGATTAATACCTCAGGCTTCTCAGTATCTATACATAAGAACATATATGACAGTTGATAGTATGAAAAGATTGATAGTAAGGAAAAGCCAGCAAGAAAAAAACACCTATACATTGCCATTTATCATACCAGGAACAAAAGATAAAGATGAGAATAAACATTAATTCCCTGTTTTAATCTTCTGCAGAAATACCTGCTCATTTTACCTCTCAGAACCGAGGTTGGGCCCGTGAACATAAAAATTAACCTTCTCGGGCAAAGTACCCTGGGTAGTCAGAAGTCAGCATGCTAAGCTTTTACGTAGTTTTATACCTAATGTATGCACATTTGTCAAGATCTTGAGAATGCCTAAAATTGCCTAATAGATATAAGTACACTACTATTTTCAATCATGCACAGTAGCAAAAGGACTCATCCATTAGCAGGAGCATAAAGGCAGTTCTTGACCTACCTAGTCTCTCTGACTTGCTGGCACTCATGAACTTAAGTATATTTTGACCGTGATCTAGAAATGCAAGTTGCAGTGAATATCAACTTCTTGACAAGAAAGAATAAATCCCAAGTCTACAGAATAAAGACTGCCTGAGAGGCAGCCCCAGGGAAATACTACATGGTGCCTAAAATCTTTGTCTGCAAAATTCAGTGGGAAAAAAAAAAACAAGAGTTTCTGTTCTGCTACCCATTAAAAGAAATAATTATTAATCAAAAGTCATAACTAGAAAAGATTGGCAACACATTTGAAAGATTACAAGACAGAAAGTGTTTCCAGCATAGCTTTGAATCTAATTTAATTTGAAGTGCTTGATATACGGTGAGTCAGTCCTTCAGCTGAGGGGAAAATACCCGAGTTTGGACCTCAGGGCTGACTTTGCACAAACTGATTAACACTCTCAAACAACTGCCCAAAATGCTCTGGTCTTTGCTGCCTCAAGGTTAAAAAAATGGTAGAATCATCTATAATAGTCATTTGTTAAATTTTAAAAATGTAGTCATTATTTGTTGGCCAAATCTAACAATTTTACCCAATGATTCCTTCAAAATTTTGAGATAGAGTCTATTGAATCCTGTAGGGATTTACAGCAAGACTATGCCTTAAGGGCAAAGCATGTGCTATAGGATACAAGTACAAAAAATAACTCATAAAGAAAAAGTTCTACATGGAAAGAAATTTGGAAATCATTATATGCCACAACTTCATTTTTGGATGTTCAGTATTTACATTACATAGCAAAGGTTTAAGAAGTCCTGAAGTTAAGAAATGAGCCTTTGTTTAGCCCATTTCCTTGAAGCCCTGCTGACTTCCAAATGTCTACATCTCTACCTCTTTGTCTGACGTCCAATGCTAGCTGCTACTTGCTTATTTAGCTTTCTGGCTTGTTCTCCCTCTTTGTTTTGCTTGCTTTTAGATCAGACCTGAAATACAATTACATCAACACACATTGAAGAATAGTCCTCAACCAATAATTAATGGGAATTTTAGTATAAAAATTCTAATTCCCTTACTGCTTCATTTAGAACTGAGTGACATGTATTTTACATGAATCTCCCACAGTTTCCTCCATAGAATTAAGGTCTAGTCATTCATATTGGTTCCTGGTTTGACAAGATTCTCTTTATGGAATGCTTGCCCTTCCTTATCTTACTCCCCTATTCTCCAACTCCTAAATAAACTACTCTAAATAAACTACTTGTACATAGGTACTACTGTAGGGTCTACTTCTGAGACAATCCAAACTAATTGTCTAATGTTTCCCACACATGTCTGGTGACAGGTCATTCATTGTTCTCTTAAGTTTTTCAATTAGTTAAAATACTTCTGGTGTCAAATGAGAGAAGTCCAATCAAATGCAAAAACATAAAAAAAAATAATTTATTTAAACCTAGAGGTAGGACTGTTTGTAAGCCTAACAGGACTTAGGAGCTTGCACAAAGTCATGATGAATCACTGTCTCCATTTCTGCACTCTATTTTCTTCTGTGAGGGCTTCATTTAAACAGGCTCATTTCACAAGACTGAAAGATGCCCATCAGTACTAACTTTACATCCTCTTTTTTTTTCAGCAATCCCAATGATAAAGAGGCTTCTTCCTCACTTTTTCACTTCTCTCCTTTTTCCCTACCTCCAAATTTTTTCCAAAAAAAGCCCAGAAAGATTCACATTGGACTGTGTTTGGTCACAGGGTCATCCCTGCACCAGTTCCTTAAGATGAGTGAGATGGAACGGACTTGTGGAACAGTTCTGGGCCGTGTTCCCAACTCTAGAGACTATGCAGTCATACACAGCCATCTTGGACCAGCTATGGGGTAGCCAGAAAAGAAGGGCAAGTTTCACAAACCAGTCTTGGAAGATATAACTGATTTTCAAATTGTAAAACAATATAACCTTCTTTTCGATACTTTGTGTGTTTTTTTCTGCTCCTAAATTCTTTTCCTGAAGGACTCTCACTAAATAATCTTATCTACATTGTTTAAAAAGTTATTATACCATTCACTTTGTTTCACTTTTCTTTGGTCATTTTCTGCTTAAGAAAGGTCCTCTTAGGAAGTCTCCCAGAGACCAGCATCGCGGCCTGTCTCTTTGGGACCCGAACCTCTGGGACCCACAGAGTGGCCCGGGCTGTTTGGATTGAAAGTCTGCGCAGACCTGCATCTCGGTGCGACTGTTTGGGACTGGTAGGCCCGCCCTTCATC
>PVJX010050155.1:0-10793 GCA_004027295.1 Dolichotis patagonum | reverse complement strand
ATAGGGAAAATTACAGTATGAAACTCATCCTGTATGCAAAACAGAGTTGTTGAATTCTATTATTCTTTTTAACCAAAAGAAATTTGTCAGATTTTAATGGCTCTATTGGCTTGCTCAGGGTGATAAACACATTTTTGTACCCAACCACTAATATACTGTATGGTTATCTCCAAAGCTTATATCTGTCTCCTCAGAGATAATTTTCCTAGTTTACTGAGATCTTTAATTTGTCCTATGAAAGGGGGCATCCAGCTAAACAAATGTTTTAGGAGAAATGCCCCATTTGTTTAGTGGGATATGTCAAACACAAAGAAAGTCTGTGGGAAAAACTTGGTCTCATCTTAAGAGTTTTTTTTTGGCAATATTTTTGATTAATTGCTTGGGGTTTCAGGTTATATGTTTCATGTTATCTGTGGCAAGTTGAGGATGTCTAACTTTCACTTTCCTGTAACATCTGTGTGAGCTCCTGAACTATCTTAGCTACAGATTTATATCCCATATATGACCCCAAGGTCAGGGAGAGTCCAAATTCTGGGATGATGTCTCTTAACAGTACCTTGGTCATCTTTTGTGCTTTTCTGTTCAATGTGGAAAGCTTTCATCCATCCCAAGAAGGTGCAGGAAAACATCTACATATAATGATAACTGCCTGCTTGAGACAATTTAGAGCTCCCATCAAGGAATTTTTAAGATTCTTCATTGATATAAGGTTTAGATTTCCAACATGATCATGTTTTATAATTTGTAGAGTAATTTGGGCTCCTTGGTTAGGGCGGTCCCAGGATGAAATGCATAGCTCAGATCTCCATTTGTAAGGCTATCATAGTAGCTCACTTTGTTTACCTTTTATTTTTTCTGGTTTTTATTTTTCCATTCCTCACACAAACCCTGTAGTGCATAATGGTCACTTCCTTTGAGGCTCATACAGCATGTAGGAGATGTAAAATATTTTTGGAAGATTTCTCTTTCTTCCCAAGCTATGTGGAGCCATCTTTTTTGTATTTAGTGCCAGTACAGTTGTTAAACATTTTATCTTTTTTCAGCAAAAAAGCCTTTTTCAAGGATGTTAGTTCGACATTCTGGGCTGAGGTTCTGCGAAGTAGAGGCTGAGTCTCTACCACAGAATTCAGCCACTTTTGTATATTCTTCAGGAGCCATTTTTTGTACAAATATGAAGTAATAAAGGAGGGTGCTCATGGTTCAACTGATGACAAAGTAGCTTGGTTAAGGGTGTTCATTTTCTATAGTGTTATGTGGAGATTTCCTCATAAGAGACCCTGACACCAAGTCATCTTCACATCTTGTGACCAATGGTGTCTTTCCAGACCCATTAAGGTTATAACTGACAGTGTTGGCCAGTTGTCCCAACGTCAACCTACTAGCCTCCTGCTTAAGCACAGTTGTGGCAGCAAACATCCTAAAATGTGGAGACCATGCAAGGGCTTCATAGAGTTTTCACAAATATGTCATCAGATGATGTCAGTATCCTGTGACCTGTGTGAAAACTTCTATAGTGACTCTTTTGTTTACAGATTCACAGGAGTGAATGCTTCATTACATTTGACAGTTGCAAGCATGGGGCCTGAGTCAGGCTCTCTTTTATTTTTTAAATATATCCACCTGGTCACATTTCTGGAGGAGGTCCTAATTTCTAAACTTTTTGTGGCTTTTATGAATAATGTCCATTTTTTTTTGGTTTGACTTTATCATGTCAAACATTTCTGTTCATGTTACTTCCTCTGCAGTCTCCATGTTTCATTGATGTTTAGATGTCAGCATTTCATTCCAGATTCAGCCTTTCCATGAATACATTTAGTTTTAACATTTGCTGTACCTGTCATTTTGTATTCTATCATAGTTGGGTCATTGTTTTCCTTTAAGGTGTGATTTGGCTGTGTCATTTTCCACAAAACAGCCAAGCTTGCCTTGTAGCTTTGTGTTTATGTAATGTTGACATATCTCTAGGGATACATGTACTTGGTGTGTTTGTTTTGCCTCTTTTTCTCTGTCTGTAGTGATTGTTTCCTGCCTCCTTCACATATAATTGCATTTTCTCCAGTGAATGTGGAGCTTATTTTTATTTGTTTTGTTTTTTTTTGTTTGTGTTTTGTGGTCTCAGCTTTAACCTTTATGGGCATCACCAGTTTTGCCTTAGTTGACAATTGTGTTGGATCTCCACTTGTACTTGTGTACACGAGCACTTAGCATCCTGTTGTGCTTGTTGCTTTTGAGTTTTTGTTTCCTCTATCCATGTACATAGATCTTGTGTTTCATCTTTAGCCCTATCATAGTGGCATTCAGTTGTCTCCAGTAAGGCATAGCATGTGGATCTAGTTTGATTTGTAGTCTGTCATGTTTGATTGACTCCACCTGTTGAATCATGGTTGGAAATTTACCTTGATGTATTGAGACATTGAGGAATGGTGGGTTCTCCTAGGAGTTACTGTTTGAGCCACTATTTATCCTTGAGAAGCTTTGGTCTTTCCATCTAGAATTACTTCCTGGTTCTGGAGGGGAAGATATGTGTGGCTTAAGCTCCAGGATGAATGCTTCAGTCTGGCTTCCTGGTATGTACTTGAATGTGATTATGGTCAGAGGAGCTAGGGAACTCCATGCAGCTGAGGATGGCTGTGATGCTTTTCAGGACAACCCTGGTCTTTGTCTTCAGTGTGACTTGTTGGCTCCAGCATGGAGCCCTCAACCAATCAGCACAGCTCCTTCACCCACTTAGCATAGACATAGTTTCTAGCTTCCACTGCTGGCTTTTGGGGCTTCCAAGCATGCATCCTTAAAAGAGACTGGTATGAGTCATTCTTGTGAGCTTTAGACCTCCAATTTTACTCATGGCATGCATTGTTATGGGCTCTAGGTTTTCATCTGGACTCAAAGGACATTGCTGTCAGACTAAGGCCCTTGGCTAAATATTTTATGTGTTTAGTATCATGGACAATTTTCCTGCACTTCTCTGTGTTAACTCTGGGTAACCATCATAAATTATATTTTAAATTCTGTGTTGTGATTCTGATTTTTCTCTGCGCAACCCCTGAATACAGCAGTGGGGTTCTGCAGTCTTGTATGTAGAGTGTCCTGCCATCTGCAAAGGATGGTTATTTAACTTATTCTTTTCCTATCCTTATTCTTTTTATTTCTTTCTCTTGACTAATTGTTTTAGCTAATGTTTCTAGAAATATATTGAACAGAAATGATGGTATTGGGTAACCTTGTCTTGTTCCTGATTTCACAGTAAAATCTTTCCTTTTTTGCCATTTATTAATATATTGCCTGTTGGTTTGCCATAAATGATTTTTATAAAATTGACATAAAGATCATCTCTTGCAATTACCTTTAGGGTTTTTACACTAAATGAATGTTGGATTTTGCCAAAATCTTTTTGTACAACTGCTGAGATGATCATGGGATTCTTGTTTTTTTATTCTGTTAATATGTTGTATTACATTTATTAATTTTCAGATGGTCAGCAATCCTTGCATTCCTGGGATGAATCCCTTTGATCATGGTGCACAATATTCTTGATGTTTTTCTCCAGTCTGTTTGCTAATATTTTTGAAGATTTTTGCATCTATATTCACTAGGGAGAGTTGTCTATAGATCTCTTTTCTTGGAGGGTCCTTCTCTGATTTTTGTATCCGGGTAATGCTGGCTTCCATGAAAGAGTTTGGGAGAATTGTTTCCCTTTCAATTTCACTAAACAGTTTCTGGAGTACTGGTAGTAAATCTTTTATAAAATTCTTGTAGAATTCAGCTGTGATTTCATCAAGATAGGGATATATTTTTTGTTGGTAATTTTTTAATTACATTTTTAATTTCATTAACTGATATTGCATTACTCATGATTGTTAAATCATCTTGGACCATATTGGGTAATTCATATGTTTTCAGGGATATGTCCACTTTTCAAGTGTTTTTGATTCTGTGAGAGTAAAGATTTTCAAAATAGATATTGAGGATATTCTTAATTTCTACATGTTCTGTAGGGATTTAAGCCTTTTAATTTCTTAATGTGTGGATTTAAGTTTTTTCTTTTCTCTTTTTGGGAAGGTTGCTAGTGGTTTACCAACTTTATTATTGTTTCACAGAACCATCTCATGGATTCATTAATTCTTTGCATCATTTCCTTTACTTCAATTATGTTAATTTGTGCTCTATTCTTATAATTTCTTCCCTTCTTGGGTTTTGGCTTCATTTGCTCTTCTTTCTCTAGAAGTTTGAGGTGTAGTATTTGGTTGTTTATTTGTGTTCATTCCATTTTAATGATGTGAGAATTCACCAGTATAAATTTTCTTCTAAGAACTGCTTTCATTTGGTTCCACAGGTTCCAGGAAAGTGAATTTGTGTTTTCATTCAATTTTAGATAGTGTATTATTTTGTTTGTGACCCAATTGTTATTTAGGAGATTGTTATTTTATTCCAGGTTTTTGTGACATTTTTGTGGTTTATATTGTCATTAATTTCCATTTTTATTTCAGTACAGTAAGATAATACACATGAGATAATTTCAGTTCCTTTTATTCACTTAACAATGTTCTGTGGCACCATCTCTGGTCATTCAAGAAATGCAAATTAAAACAACATTGAGATATCATCCCACACCAGAAAGAATAGCTGCTATCAAAAAATCAATGGATAACAAATGTTGGTGAGGCTGAAGGGAAAAAGCAACACTGCTCCACTCTTGGAGTGCAGACTGGTGCAACCACTATGGAAATCAATATGGAGAATTCTCAGAAGACTACAACTGTAAGTTGAATTCAACCCACTATAATGCTCCTGGATATTTCACAGAAAAACTGAATAGTTCATATCATAGTGATATATGTGCAACCATGTTCATAGCAGCCCAATTTGTAAAAGCTAAATCTTGGAAACAACCAAGATGCCCATCAACTGCAGAGTGGATGAGAAAGATGTGGTATTTTTACACAATGGAATATTACTCATCTATAAAAATGATGGTCTTGAGGCCTTCAGAGGGAAATGGAGACAACTTGAGACTATCCTCATTATGAAATAAATAAGAATCCTATTTATAGGAGGAGTTTGCCCCAGGTGAGTTCTGGTGTCCTGGGGAAAGTTGGAGACCTACATTCCGGCATTTGAGCTTCTGGGGAGCTACTGGGATGCTGGACTTGGTCCAGCAGATTGCAGGGACTCAGTCAACCATGTTCAGCGGCCTACTTTCAGTCCAGGAGGCAGGAACCTTGCATGAGGGCTCTGGGATCAATTGGGCTGACCTGGGGACAAACTTGAGACCAGCACTGCCAGCTGCTGAGTTCACATCCACACCCCCAGGACAGGGGATTGTGCCCCAGGGTCTCTGCCAGACCCAGTTTTCCATGCCCAGCTTCCACGTCTCAATTTAGGGAGCCAAATGCCTTCAGGGGAGATGACACTGCTCTAGAAGCTGAAGGTGCAGGAGGTGATTTTCCACTCACCCAGAGGAAGCTTTGGAACACCACTCAAACCAAGGAAATAAACAAAAATGACAAAATGAAAGACCAAAAGGAAGGCTCAAAACTCTAGCCCATTTGAAGAAAGCCTAGGAGCCATATACATAGAAGAAAATAGAAGCCATACACCTGAAATGACTGAAATGATATCAACTGAAATAAAGAAGCCATAAGGGAAAACAATGGAGAAATTCAAATTAGAAATAATTGTCCAGGTAAAAGAAGAAATGATAAAAGCAGTAAAAGAAATAGTGAACACATCTAGTGAAGACACAGCTAAAATTTAGAGGAACAAAGCAAGAGGATAGAATCCCTGAATGAACACTATAAGAAACAAGCAGAATACATAAAGCAGATTCAAAGAGATATACAGGAAATCAAAAATTCTATTGAAAGCTGTAAAAACCACCTAAGTGAAAGTGAAGACAGAATTTCAGACCTCAAAGATAAGATCACAGCTAGTGAACAGGAAAGGAAAGGGAAGATCTTTTAAAAATAACAAAGAATCAGGAAATAACAATACAACAGGTGCAAGATGATGCAAAGAAAAATAACATAACATTAATAGGGATAAATGAAAAAGAAAGGGACAGCCCAAATGATATCAAGAGGATGTTTACAGAAGTAATAGCTGAAAACTTCCCAAATATGAGAATGGAAACTGTCATTTGGATTAGTGGAGGATATAAAACTCCAAATAGCCATAACCAAAATAAAACTACACCCAGACACATAAAAATCACCATCTCAGAAACTCACCATAAAAACAGAATACTAAAAGCTGTTAGAGAGAAAAGACATCACATATAAAGGAAAACCTATCAGAATCACAGCAGACTTCCCAACACAACCAATGAAGTCAAGAAGCGCATGGAGTGAAGCATTTCAGATCCTAAAGGAAAACAACTTAGAACCGAGACTGATGTACCCTGAAAAACTGTCCTTCAAAATGGATTGAGAAATAAGATACTTCCATGACAAAGAACAGCTGAAAAACTTCATGAACATCAAACCAACCCTACACAGCATACTGAAAGACAATCTAGATACAAATAGGATAAATCCACTGAGCAAGGCAGACAATTAAATAGAATGGAAAGCTAAAGATACAACAGCAGAAAGATAACATGCCAACAATAAACCAATATACAACAGTTATAACCATTAATGTAAATGGCCTCAACTCACCAATCAAAAGAAACAGACTGGCAGAATGAATCTAGGAACAACATCCAACCATATGCTGTCTACAAAAGGAAACCCAAAAGGAAACCCATAGACTGAAAGTCAAGGGATGGAAAACAATACTTCACACAATAGGCAATGAAAAAAAAGAAAAGCAGGAGTAGCAATCCTGTTTTCAGACAATGAGAATTTCAAACCAAGAGTGATCCAAAGAGATAAATAAGGTCACTCCATACTAGACTGGAGAAAACTTCAAGAGGAAGAGATAAGAATCTTAAATATATATGAACCAAATTCCAGAGAACCCAGCAATACAAAGCAAATATTAATAGAAATGAAAAGTGAAATAAGCAATAACACAATTATGACAGGAAATTTTAACACATCATTGACAGAGGGACAGATCAACTAGACAGAATATCAGCAAAGAAATAACAGAACTGAATCACACCTGTGAATAAATTGACTTGACAGACGTATATAGAGTTTTCCATCCAAAATCAGAATATACCTTCTTCTCAGCAGTATATGGGACATTGTCTAAAATAGACCATATACTAGTCCACAGAACACATTTAAGTAAATGCAAAAGAAGTGAAATTATCCCATGCATGTTATCGGATCATGAAATTAGAAATTAATGAGAAAAGCAACTGCAAAAATGTCACAAACACATGGAACTGAGTAATAAACTCTTGAGCAATCAGTGGGTCAGGGAGGTCATAAAAGAAGAAATTAAAGAATATCTACAAGCAAATGAAAATACAAAAACAACTTACCAGAATTTGTGGGATGCAATGAAAGCAGTACTAAGAGGAAAATTTATTGCACTTAGTTCCCACATCAGGAAGACAGGACAACCACAAACATCCTGATGCTACAACTCAAACATATAGAAAATGATGAACAAGCCAAGCCCAAAGCCAAAAGAAGGGAGGAAATTATAAGGATTAGAGCAGAAATTAATGCAATAGAGACTAAGAAAACAGTACAATGGATCAATGGATCAAAGAGTTGGTTCTTTGAAAGACTAAATAAAATTGATAATCCCCTGGCCAACCTTATTTAAAAAAGGAAAGAAAAAACTCAAAATAATGCAGTAAGGAATGAAAAAGGTGAAATTACTACAGACTCGTGGAAATACAAAAGATCATCAGCACCTATTTCAAAAACCTCTACTCTCATGGTTTTGATAACACTGAAGAAATGGCTTCCTAAATACATATGAACTAGGAAAGCTGGATCAAGGAGATGTGAATCTGTTGAATAAACCAATTTCTAATAATGAAAGTGAAAATGTAATTAAGTCCTTGTCAACAAAGGAGAGCCCAGGCCCAGAAGGATTCACTGCTGAATTCTACAAAAAATACAAAGAAGACTTAATGCCGACATTCCTCAAACTCTTCAATGAAATTGAAAGGGAAGCAATTCTTAATAAGTCATTCCAGGAATCAAGTATTACTCTAGTACGAAAACCAGAGAAAGACTCAACTAAAAATGAGGCCAATCTCCCTAATGAACATAGATGGAAAAATTCTCAGTAGAATATTAGCAAACAGGATACATCAAATCATCAAGAGGATTATTCACCCCGACCAAGAGGGATTAATCCCAGGAATGCAGCGATGGTTCAACATACATAAATCAATAAATGTAATCCACCATATCAATAGAGCCAAAAGTAAGATCCACATGATCTTCTCTATAGATGCAGACAAATGTTTTGATAAGGTTCAACACTCATTCATGATAAGAAACTTACAGAGAATTGGAATTGATGGTCTTTACCTCAATATGATAAAGGCTATCTATGGCAAACCTACAGCCAGTATGCTATTAAATGGCCAAAAACTGAAAGCCTTTACCTTAAAATCAAGCACAAGACATGGATTTCCCCTATCACCACTCCTATTCAACATAGTACTGGAAATACTCACCAGGTTAATTAGACAGGAGAGAGAAATAAATGGAGCTAAGACAGGAAATGAGGAAGTTAAATTATCATTATTTGCAGATGACATGATACTTTACATAGAAGACCCCCAAAACTCTATTGAAAGACTCCTAGATATAATAAATAAATTCAGCAATACAATACAAAGTCAATACTCAAAAATCAATAACATTCCTATACAATAACAACAAAAACACTGAGAGAGAAGTAAAAGAAGGTACACCATTCACACTAGCATCCAAAAAATGAGCTACTTAGGAGTAAATGTCTTGAAACATGTAAAACAGCTATACAAGGAGAATTATAATACCCTAAAAAAGAAAATTGACGAGGACCTCAGAAAATGGAAAGACACCACCTGTTCATGGATAGGAAAAACAAACATTGTGAAAATGGCCATTCTCCCAAAATTACTATACAAATTCAATGCAATCCCAATCAAAATACCACTAACATACCTCATAGATCTAGGGCAATCACTCCTAAAATTCATCTGGAACCAGAAAAAACCTAGAATAGCAAGGGTGATTCTAAGCAGCAAAGGCAAGGCAGGAGGCATCACAAACCCTGATTTGAAATTATACCAAAAACTACAGTAATAAAATCAACATGGTACTGGAATAAAAGCAGACCCGAAATCAATGGAATAGATTGGAAGATACAACCTCTACCACAAACACACTCAACCACCTTATCTTTGATAAAGGGGCCAAACATATTCGCTGAAGAATGACAGTCTCTGAAACAAATGGTGCTGGAAAAATCGGCTATCCATAGGCAGCAGACTAAAACTAGACCAATGACTATCACAATGAACTAAACTGAAATCTAAATGGATCAAAGATCTAAATCTTAAAACAGAAACACTAAATCTGTTGGAAGACAAAATAGGTAAAAACCTCCAAGATATATTGGTAGGTAGAGATTTCATGAGCAAGAATTGAACTGCACGAGATATAATTCCCAGAATCAATAACTGTGGCCATATCTTATTAAAGAATTTCTGTATGTCAAAAGAGATTTCCAGCAGAGTGAAAAGAAAACCCACAAATTGGGAAAAAATCTTCATGGATTGTCCCCCAGACAAAAGACTTCTGTCTAGAACTTATAAAGAATTAAAAAAAACTCAGACCCTCAAAATTCAAAGACACAATCCAAAAATGGGCTTCTGAATTGAATACACAATTCTCAGATGAAGAATTATGAATGGCAAATAAATACATGAAAAAATGTTCATCATTATAAGTCATTAGAGAAATACAAATTAAAACTACACTGAGGTTCCATCTCACCCCAGAAAGAATGGCCAGGATAGAATAAAAACTACCAACAACAAGTGCCTGAGAGGCTGTGGAGAAAAAAGAATAGGTCTGCACTGTTGGTGGGAGTGTAGACTGGTGCAACCACTGTGGATGTCGGTCTGGAGATTCCTCAATAACCTGGGTTTGGAAGTCCCATTTGACCCAGCTATTGCACTTCTAGGCATATTCCCAGAAGAACTGAAAACATCATACCACAGTGATATATGTGCACCCATGTTTATAGCAGCACAATTTGTAATAGCCAGATCCTGGAAACAACCTAAGTGCCCATCAACTGAGGAATGAATTAAAAAGTTGTGGCATTTTTATACAATGGAGTACTACTCAGCTATAAATAATGATCACTTTGAGATATTTATAAATAAATGGACACCACTTGAGACCATACTTATAAGCAAAATAAACGAAACACATATGTGTAAATACCATATAGTCTCCCTAGTATGAGAGTTGGTAAGAGTATATAAAATTTTATAGTAACATGATTCCCAATTTCATTGCTTTGAAGCCTTTCAATGTTTTCATTCATCAGTTGGAATGGTTTTAATCTGTTTTGTTTGACTTTATTATGTGTGATGGTATGAACAGCTGTTTTGAGGAAAAAAAACATTATGGCAGCCATTGCTGATTCAATATCATCTTCCTTAGAAGTCCTACCATGCTTCTACTCTATTACCATCAGTTCTATCATGTTGTGTCTTATTGGGATTTTAATATATGTGATAGTATAAACAAATTTTTTATTCAAAATGAGATATTATAGTAGCCATTGATCATAGTTATTTGGTTTGGAATGTCCTGTAATTCTTTCATTCTCTTGAACAGTCTTATACTATTGTGTTATGTTTGATATTATTGTACCTG
>PVJX010050154.1:0-10803 GCA_004027295.1 Dolichotis patagonum | reverse complement strand
TTCTGGTTCCAGATGAATTTTAGGAGTGATTTCTCTAGATCTATGAGGTATGTTAGTGGTATTTTGATTGAAATTGCATTAAATATGTATAGTAATTTTGGGAGAATGGCCATTTTCACTATGTTTGTTCTTTATATCCATGAACAAGGGATGTCTTTCCATTTTCTGAGGTACTCTTCGATTTCCTTTTTCAGGGTATTATAATTTTCCTTGTATAGCTCTTTTCTTTTGTGAGATTGTAATTTTTCTTGACAGTTGAACATTATATACTGGGTAAAAGCAGTTATAATATACAAGCAGTTAGTACTGTAGTAATACATTTTGGGGGAAGAAAACATAGTCTATAGTGCTATTATTAGCTTTCTATCTTCTAGTAAGTTTGTGGATCTGGACTGTCAACTTCTCAGGTTATTCTTCATTTCTCCTACCCTGTTGTGTGAAGAAGGATGACTGGAGGTGTCTAGAGTTAAGTATTTTCCTTCCCTTTGGTCAAATGACTTCTTGATGATAGAGGCTGCAAAGAACAGACCACTGTGACATATTTCAAAATACTGAGAAGAAATTATTTCAAAATGAGGGAATTTTCTGTAAGATCTACTGTGAGAACCTGCTCAAGCTGGAAAACCTAGTATTCACACTGGGAGTATCTAGTCCTCCTAGTGTATTTAACACTTACACTTGTCCACATTCAGGCTCAACAAAGCATCAGTTATACTTTACTGTTTTCTACCTTGATACTGGTTCACACAGCAGTTGCATTCATAGATTTCTGCTCTAGCGAACAGTGATTCCCTCTTTGTCTTTCTGTCTTCCAATTTTGGGGGCAGAAGTTTTCCTTGTGACTTCTTTTTTGGATCTAAAAAGAGTTGTTGAGTTTTCATTTTGTTCAGCTTTTTACTTATTTTAGAGCAGAATGGTAACTTCCCAGTTCCTTACATGCCAAACCATCATTATCTTTCTACAAAAAAATACTTGCTAGTGAGTTCTAAGCTAACCTTACAATCACTTTGCCAGTTTTCCAATGAAACATAAGAAACTGACAAAAATACACTATTGTAACAGCATTTGGTATTTCTACAAAGGAGACTATACATTTCTTTAGCTATGTAAATGATAATCCATATGATTGTATACTTCACAATTTTTTAAGTCCTTTACAACGACTCAACTCTGTCAGGAGAAAATTTTATAAGGTAATAACTGTTATCTCAGTGTTACATATAAGAGGAGTGAGGCACAGAGGTTAAACCATTTAATCAAATGCGCTAACTAGTAAGGGTGACATGAGGTATCATAAGGCAGCTGGATGCCAGACTGTCAACCTACCCAACATAACCTTAGTTATACTCGGAACATATTTAGTTAGTGTTCTAGGCATAGAATTCAAGGCTTTGGAGAAATTTTCCTTCCACCTGGTAAGACAGCTACCACCCAGGGAAAACCTGGAAACATGCCCAAAGTGGAGGCTATAGGCTTAGGCATTTATTTATAACAGAGTGTGTCCTGAAAAACGTGATTGAAATAGAAGAATTTTGAATGAAACAAGTCTTAGTCTGGAGCCACAAAAGTTGAATTTGTCATCTGATGTGTATAAAAAATAAAAGCCTGGCACAGACTTGGAGTCCTGAGAAAATGCTCAGAAAGGGCAGAGGAGGCTTAGAAAGTGTAAGAAGAGATTCTTTATGTTTCACATTTTTCTCTTTCATCAGAAAGAATATCACAGAAGGCACTGGGATGAAGTCAGTTCCTGATTTTAAAGAAATGGTGTTGTGAGGGTTGCTGCATCATTTGAGGGTACAGTTATGGTATGGTAAGGGTACACCCACGGCTACCTTCTTCATTCATCTCACTGGCTTTGTTTCACCTCCCCCTCTCTCTTTCTCCTTCTGATATGTTTGTATCTATAAAGAATTGTCTTGGTATCCGCTAATGAAAATGGAATATGTAGAATGTGGGTTATATGGAATGCAGAATGCTGTAATGCAAAGGAAAGAAGTTGGTCCCCACCCCCCAAAAATAGGTTGAGATGTATTGTACAATGCTAATGTAACTTAAAGCACATAATTCTATATTTTTCATGAATAAACTATTAAATAAGTAATAGGTGAGCATTGTAGCGCACACCTGTAATCCCAGCACTCCAAGCAGCTGAAGCAGCAGGGTCACAGTTCTAACACAGCCTGGGAAACTCGCTGTCATAGCCAGATCCTGTCTCAAAATAAGAAAAAATAGCTGGGGATATAGCTCAGAGGTCCTGGGTTCAATCTCTATTACCACAAAAGTAAAAAAAAATCAAAATTATAAAAACAGTAAAAGAAAACAGCATTAGAAAAGTTATTTATTAACAATGAAATATGGACTAGACCCAAAGACTGTCCATGACAAAACAGATGGTAACAGACTCTCTTCCCACTATAGACAAATGTCAAGAGAGAGAACTTCTGAAGCATCTGTTTCAGGTATTGAAGGTGAGTTTGCATCTGCTTGGTTTCTGTTGAAAGAGTACTCAGACTTTAATCAACATCTCAGGAACTCTACTAACCCTAGCAAGGCCACATGTTAGGAGTATCAAATTCTTCTAAATGAGCTACCATTTTTGTCTTCTTTGGTTTACTTAAGTACATTTAGTACTTGTTTTATTTTCTCTGTTGGATTTTTAAGTATACTATTATTTACTTAGAGATTGATTTAAAGAGCATTATAATATATTCTTAAATTATCACAGTCTCTTTTCAATTAATATGATATCACTTCATGTACAATGAGAAACCTTACCATAGCATACTTCTATTTATTTCTCTTGTAGCATGTTGTTTTCACATTCTTTACTTTTACATAGTATAGACAAATTCATTATCTTAAAATTGAATTTATGCAATCAGTGTCTTTTTAAAAGCTATAGAAGAAGAAAATTTATCTTTTAGACTGACATATTCTCCTTCCTTCTTTCCTGTAAACTAAGTGTATATTTAGTATTATTTATCTTTAGCCAATTTGTTTTGGGGGAAGGGAAAGTATTGCTAAAAGTATGTATTTTGGCCTCAGATGTTTTCTAGGAACATTTTTACTAGTTATAGGATTCTGGGTTGCCTTACTTTCATTTCAGCATTTAAAGTGATCTTCTATTGTACTAGAGCTGACATTGTGTCTGATAAGAAATTAGCAATACTTCCATGCTAGTTTTCTTGTTTGTATGAGGGCTTTTATATTTTGCTGCTTTTCAGATTTTTTTCATTGTAAATATTTTCTGCCTCTCATATGTCTCACTATGTCTTTGTATTTAAACTGATTGTGATTTGTTGAGTTTCTTGGATCTCTGTGTGGATTTTAGTCTGCAAATTTGGAATATTTTAACTCATTTTTGTCAAATAATTTTTCCTTTCCAAACTTCTCTCACCTTCTAACATTACAGTTCCGTATACATTAACCATCTGATTAGACTACTCAGGTCTCTGAATCTCTGCTAATTTCAAAATCTTTTTTATATATCAAGTACAATAGTTTCTACTGACCTGTATTCAAATCAACTGAATTTTTCTACGTACTATTAATATTACCCAGTGAAATTTTCATTTTGCTGTTTTAGAATTGCCACTTTATTTATTTTAGTAGTACTAGTATCCCTGTTGAGAGTTACCATTTGTTCACTCATTTTAACTAAAATTTATTTTAAGTCTTTGAAATATTTATAAAACTTTCTGTAAAGTGCTAAATCCTCTGTGTAATCTGGGACTTATTTATAGGGAAGTTTTAAATTTATTTTTCCCGGTTATACATACAAATTTTCTTGTTTATATATTTATTAATATTCTTCTTTTACTATTTGTTATATATTATCACTGATGTATAATTGAAACTGTATCTAAAAACTATCAAGTTTTATTCATAATTAATTTAATGGAGGACATGTTTGGTCATGTTTGTATTTGTGATGCTTAGCTTCGTTAGGATGTAAGTCAAATCACCCTTATTCTGAGATGGACATGCTGTCTTGGTTACCTTTTTCTCATTGCTGGGACAAAACAGCCATGAAGGAAGGAAAGGTTTATTTAGCTCACTGTTTGTGGAGGTTTCAGTCCATAATCAGCTGGCTCCAAGGCAGGGTGGCATGGCACTGGGGCAACACTTCAAGGCAGCAGCAGAGCAAAAAGTGGGAAACAAGCTGCTTCTCCTCCCTTATATTGTACACAGGCTGTCCTCCAACCCTTCTAGGGCAGGTATAGCACTCACAAAATCTCTATAATCTTCTTTTGCACAGGATGAAGATATTTATAAAGTGAGAACCCTGACTCCCTGCTGAGTCTCTCAGTAAAACTTCCAAACTGCTCAATTTGACAAAATGTATCAACCATAACACATAACTTACCCTGAACTATAGCCTCTGTTGGGTTTCAATTGATTCCTTGGAGTGCTTAAGAAATTTCTCTATCCTGTCTTGGCCACAACTCCTATGGTTCTCATTGCTGTATGTGTTCTAGAATCTCCACTTAAATTCATGTTTTCTCTTGTAACCTTTTCTACTTCCTGAGGTCTTTCCACATTATGTCATGTACAGTCATATTTTAGTCCAAAATTCCAGAAGACTGCTATGAAAACTTTTTCAGCTTCTTCTCTTAGATATTCTTTCATTTTTTACTATCTTGTCTTTTAAATTCTTGTCATTTCTGTTGCTTCAAACTAAACTGCAATTGAAAGGCATAAAGATTGTGAGACTGAGTAGGGGAGAAAAATGTAACTATATAATACTACAAGAAACACATTAGAAATATAAAGAGGTAAGTTAAAAGTAAAAAGATAGAAAAATATGTACCAAGCTAACAGTAAGCTTAAGAAATTTAGGATATATCTATTGCATCAGATAGAGAAAATTTATGAATTTTATTAGCATTAAAGCGATCATTTTATGAGAATAAATTGGTCATTCATCAAGAAGAATGGAAATACTAAAAAGCATGTAGACCTGAGAACAAATTTTTCAAACACAAAGGAAAATCTATGAACTAAAAAAAGACGTAGATAAATATATCATTATCATCGGAGTCTTTGATATTTCTCTCTCAATAGTTGATAAAACAAATTGAATTTGAAAAACATTGTCAATCAACTTTACCTATTTGTAAACTCTGACACTTGACTAATTCATTACACAAATTTTTAGTGTTTATGGAACATTCACCAAGATAAAACGTAATGCTGGACCTTGATATAAGTCTTCATGTATTTCTTTGTGTGTGTGTGTGTGTGTGTGTGTGTGTGTTTATGTTTATGTTTTTGATTTTTGAGACAGAGTCTCTCTGTGTACTGCACAATTGGCTTGAACTTACTACATAGCCCCAGCTGACTTTGAACTCATGACTACCCTTTTGCCTCAGCCTCCTGAGTGCTGGGTTTATAGGCATGTGCCACCGTGGCTAGAACATCTCCATATATTTCAAAAGATTAAAAGTATGATGCTGTTTTTAATTTAACAACTTACATGAAGTTTAAAAATACTTTGAAAGCTATGAATTAGTAAAGCTTACAATAAAAAAACTTATTAGACACATAGCTATTAAATTGAATTTGTTATCAAAATCTTTTTACAAAGCCTCACATATCAGATGGATTCAGTGTTGATGTCTATCAAATTTTATTGAAGAAATAATGCCAATCTACAAAGTCAGAAAATATAGAAGAAAAGAGTGCATCACAGTTTTTTATGGAAAAAATAAAACACAATTTCATAACAGTAGGAGAAGAACAATAGTTAATACATTGCATATTGTTATCTTCAAAGTAGTTATTCAGAGTACAGGGTATGGAAATAAAAAATTTTCCAAATGACATTGGCATGAACATTTTTTTCAATGAACTAAGAGAAACTAGTAGTATAGTTATTTTTTATTATATTTTTCTTCTGCCTGCCTTCCTTTTCCCTTCCCCCACCTTATTTCCTCATTGCTTTTGAACAATTTTTCCCCCATTTCACAATATCTATTGTACATTTTAGTTCTTAATTTCTCTTTTAGGTTCTCACATCAGGGAGATAATTCATTTCACTTATGAGTATGATCTCGTTTACCTATCCTATACCTATAAAAATCCATTTACCTATCCATTTATCTATAAAAGTCTCTAGTTTATCCTTTACGGCTGAGTAGTACTCCATTGTTTAAAAAGACCACATCATTTTTTAGCCATTACTCAGTCGATGGGCATTTAGATTGTTTCCATGATCTAGCTATTACAAATTGTGCTGCAATGAACATGGGTGCACATATGTTGCTGTTGTATGATGTATGTAATTTTTCCTATAAGATACTAGAAGGAGAATAGCTGGGTCAAATTGGACTTCTAAGCCTAGTTTTTTGAGGAATGTCCATACTGATTTCCACAGTGGTTGCCCTGGTTATGTAGACTAGTCTACACTCCCATAAACAGTGGAGAAGTGTTCTTGTGTTCACACAGCCCTTTGAACATTTGTTATTGGTTGATTTCTTGATCCTAGCCATTTTTTCTGAAGTGAGATAGAATCTCAGTGTTGTTTTAATTTGCATCTGTCAAATGACCAATGATGCTGGACAACTTTTCATATATTTATTTACCATTTGTATTTCTTCATCTGAGAAGAATGTATTCATCTCAGATACCAATTTTTGGATTAGGTCTTTGAATTCTGGGGTGTTTGATTTTTTTCGACTCTTTATATGTTCTAGATATAAATCTTTTTGTCTTTGGGACAACTGTCTAAAATATTTTCTCATTCTATGGGCTGTCTTTTCACTCTGTTGATTTTTTTTTTGTGTGTGTAAAAACTTTTCAAGAAAATGAGATTCCAGTTCCTGATTCTTTGTAGTATTTCCTGTGCTGGGTTTTGTTCATGAAGTCTCTGGCTACATCTATGTCTTCAAGATTTCTACTTCTTTTCTCCTCCAGTAGATTTAGTGTTTCTGTTTTAATATTTAGATCTTTGATCCATTTTGATTTTAGTTTAGTGCATGATGATAGATATGGGTCTAGTTTTAGTCTTTGGCATGTGGAAACCCAGTTTTTCCAGCACCATTTGATAAAGAGGCTATCTTTCTACCACTGAATGTTTGGCCTTTTTGTCAAAGATAAGATGACTGAGTATATTTGGAGTTGTTTCTACATCTTCTAATGTGTTGCACTGATCCTCAGGTTTGGTTTTTGCCAGTACATGCTGATTTTATCAAAGTAGCTTTCATGAACCTACCTCAGTGACAATATGGCAGCCACAGAAGAGCATTAAAAAATAAGTAAATTATACACCAATATAATTAGATGCAAAAGTGCTTAAAATGTGAGTAGGTAAGAAAAAAGGATACTGATATTACATCATGCCTATGTGGATATCTAAGGAATCTAACATTGTCTTAACATTAAAAATTAATTTACCAGAATTTCAAAATAAATTTAAAAGCATGATAATCTCAAGAAGTGCAAAAACATTCATTTGTAATTTTCAACACCTATTTATACAATTTTTTTTTTGCAAAATAATTTCTGGTACCCAGTTCTTCCTAATAACAAGAACAAAGAATGAATGCACAATTTTATCATTTCTGTCCAAAATTTTACTGCAGGGTCCAAGGAAGGAAAAAAGAAATAAAAGGCTTCAAGTTGGTAAGAAAGAAATGAAAATGCAGGCACACTTGACATAATAATTGTTCAACTTATATTTTTTAAACTTTACAATAGTATGAGAACAACACAGGTTCAGTAGGACTAATACTTCTCATTTTACATCTTTATCTTTTCCCAGCTTGGTGATATGCACTACCATATTATTTTCTGATGCTGGACAGTGACACAGAGCCACATAGCTATGCAGTAAGCAACTGGGTACTTTCCATGTATTATATAACTATAATACTCTGTGAGTAAGGTGCACTAAGAGTATTTTATGTAATATTTTCACCTTATGTTTATGAAATACACATCTATCAAGGTGCATCTCTATTAATATATACAGATACTAAATTGTACTTATAGAAAGTCAGAAAGAAATCATAATTGATGAGAGATAAGTGAATTTAGCAAGGTTACTAGATACAATGTAAATACTAGAAAATCTTTAGCATTTTTACATATTGGAGAAACAACTAGAAAGTGAAATTTTAAAATACTATATATGAAAATAAAATATACAATAAAATAAGTGCAGGGTTTATACTGAAAAATGTGAAAACAAACCTGAAAAATTATAGAAGATCTAAGTAAATGAAGGGATATATTATGTTCTTAAATCTTCAGATGCAATATTGTTAAGATATCCTATCTCACAAAACTGGTTTAATGTCACCAAAGTCAAAACCCCAACCAGAATTTTCTTCTTTTAGTTGACATGCTGAATTTTAAATTCACATGGAACGCTAAAGAACCTAGAATAAACAAAGCAATATTAAAAGAGAAGAAAATTAAATGACCTATACTACCTGGTTTTAATACTGCCTAAAGATATATCATAATAAAGACAGAGTGCATTGGTGTAAAATAGACAAATGATTAACTGAACAGAATATAGAGGCGAGAAACAGATTCACACAACTGACTTTTGACAAAAGCTACAAGACAATATAATGGGAAATGATCTTTAATGGGAATGATCTTTTAGCACACAATGTTAAAACAAAGACATCCCTATTGTAGAAAATATGTACTCATACCCTACCTGACATGACACATGGAAAGTAATTTGTGGTAGACTATAGAAATAAATGTAAATGTTAAAACTACAAAGTTCTCAGAAATAAACATGAGAGCATATTTGATGGACCTTTTGGGTGGTCAAACATGTCTTAGATATAAAACATAAAGTACAAACTGTAACAGGGAAGATCGATAAGACCTAACCCAAATTAAAAGGTTTATGTTGATAAAAAATGCCATTAAAATGAACGAGTGTGGAATTCTATTCAGGAAAACAAGGGGTGAACAGACAGCAGCTTGGTTAAATTTCAGTGAAGCTAAGTCAAAGAAGTCAGTCTCAAAGAGTTACACAAAATATGACTCTATTTTATGGAATCTTCCTGATAAAAATTATATGTGATCCTCCAGTTACACCCACTGTGATGCAAACAGCAGTATTTCTTTCTTTTTCATGACTTAATAATACTCCATTATATATAATTTTCTTACCCATTCATCCATTGAAGGATACTTAGGTTGTTTCCATATATTGGCTATTGTTATTATTGAGATAAGAAACATGCAAATGCAAACAAATCCTTGATAAAACAACTATTTCATTTTCTTTATTGCACTCCATTAACATATGCAAATGTTTTTGTCAATTTAAAAAAAATTATAGTTATGGGGAGTGAATCTGATTTCTTCGGATTATGGGTGGGGAATGTGGGACTGATGTCAGTGAATTTTTTGAGATGGTAGAACTATTAAAGTGGAGGTGTGAATAATTACATGCATTTGTAGAAAATGTACACCAAATGAAGGCAGTTGTACCCTATGTTCATAAAAAGCAAAATACATCAGTTCATAACTAAAGATAGGTAGAAAAGATTTGTTCAATATACATATCAGATAAAAGAATGGTACTCAGTATGTAAAGGAACTTATACAGTTCAATGAGAAGACAAAGCAGTTTAAAAAATGAGCAGAGCCTGTGAACAAATGCTTCACAAAGGAAGATATTCAAATGACTAATAATACCATGTAAAAGTGTCTATCATAATCTTCAGGGAAATTCAAGTGAAAACCATTTTCTGGAGATATATATACTCCTACTCATTAGCATGCTTACCAGTTAAACAACTATGTATGTTAAATATTGGTCGGATAGGGAAGAAGAAGATCCCAGAGAGTTTTTACATTGTTGTGTGAGTGTCAAATGGTGCAACCATTTTGGAAAATAGCTTGATGGCTTCTCGTAGAGTTAACCATACACCTTACTCTACAGCCCAGCAATCTCGTTCCTAGATATCTACCCAAGAGAAGTCGAAATATATACCTATGTAAGACTTGTAAAAGAATTCCAACAGCAAATTTATTCATAATTACTAAAAAGTGGAAGCAACCGAGATACTTATTCAAAGCAAACCAGACTGGCTACGGATGTAGCTCAGTGGTAAAGTGCTTGCCTAGCATTCATGAGTTTCTCGTCCCCAACACTGCAAAAGAAAAAAAAAAGAAGTAGAATGGATAAAAATTGTGGTAGATTAATATACCACATTACAACTCAACAATAAAAATGAATGAACTATATTATTGATAGACACAACGGACAATCCCAGAAACATTATAGTGAATGGAAGAAGCCAGATACAAATATCACATCCTTTAGAATTCCATTTATAGGGCCAGGGATTTAGCTCAGTGGCTTAAGCGCCTGCCTGGCAAGCATGAGGTCGTGAGTTTGATCCCCGGTACCAAAAAAAAAAAAAAAAAGAGAAGTAGAATTCCATTTATTAAGTTCTGGAATAAGCAAAACTAATTTATGGAAATAAAAGAAAACAGAAGTGACTTGTGGGTGGGAAGGAAGCCACCCACTAGGCAGGAGCATAGGGAAATTTCTAGGGTGATGGAAATGTTCTATGTCTTCATAGAGATGTAGATTATGCATATACATGCATTAACCCAAACTCATCCATCTCTATAGTTCAGTTACTTCTGCTGTATGCACATTATATCTGATTAAAAATAAAATAATACGTTTCTGTAGGGAAGTTAGAACTAGTGAATGTCACCCATCTTCCTTGTTTGCCACTGAGGATTTGGGAAACCACACTCCATTCTGAGGGTCCTCTCCACTCTGTGTGGCATTTTACTTCCTGCTCCCTTTCGTGG